>JAHMML010000090.1:374963-506700 GCA_020341155.1 Eciton burchellii
GGGGGGGGGGGGGGGGGGGGGGGGGGTGATGGGCATTTTTTCCCGCCGGGTAAACGGCGAGCGAATGAGGATCGAAGCTGCGCGCGCGATACGGGCGACGCGGCGGCGCTCGATGAGCCGGGATATATAACGCGAAATATCGCGGTCGCGTGACGTTATATACGTTAATTTAATACGCGGCTGCGTGCGTAAACGAGTTTACACGTTATTACGCTGCAATAATGAGGGAATAAAATCGCGCGGTCGCGCCACCGTGAAATATCGCGTTGCAACACGCGGCGCGGCAAGGGAGCGGGAGTTCGCCGCTTGGAAATCCGGTTCCCGATGCACAGAGCGAGCCTTCGCTTTCCCCGTTTCGTTATCGCGCGCTAGGAAGGGAAAGCCCCGATACTGGATCGCGAGATTTACGTCGTTTAATCAAGACTCGGCCGGACCGAGTTAACGCAGACCGCCGCGATCGATCGCGGTTGATCGGTCGTGGTTCAAGCGCCGATGCGTTTTCTCATCTCCGCGAACGCGCAGCCACGAGTGCCGGCTCTCGAATTATCCTAGCAGAGTCTGAAGCTGCACTTCCATTGTTTCCGTTGTTGCCGTTTAAGGCGTTTATGTCACCGCAATTCGCGCAGCAGCGGCGGCGGCGGCGGCGGCGGCGGCGGCTATTAATAGCTCGCCTGGGAGCGATGGAAAATTGATGAAAATAACATAATGAGAAGTTAATTGGTCGCGGTAATGGGCCGAGGCATGGATTTAATCAGATTCAATCAAACTCATTGTTTAAACGCTCTCCTATGCCGAATTTCGCGTAACCCCGCCGCGAAACAGCAAAGTTTCCGCTCGCTCGTACGTCGTTCGCACGCTGTATAGCAACGATCCGCGCCACGTTAACTCATCGCTTCGCTTGGAGCGGATTGCGGGCTATCGGGAATCCCGCGCGAAATTCGAGAGCGAGCGCGCGGCGATTACTTCCGCGCCTCGCGCGGTTTCTTTCTTCTCCCGGGCTGCCACCCCCCTCGGATTAAATCTTCCGCACGTTCGCTCGTGCATGCATATTTATGCATGTGTTCCGGCGGCGGGATAATGTGTCCGTGTGCACATAGCATATATATATATATATACATAACTTTCCTCTCTCTCCTCGCTCTTCGCCTCGCATGCTTTTTAGACCCTCGACGCGCAGCGGGAGAACCGGAGTCTATTTTTGCCATTCATTCTTCTCCGGGAGGGCATACGAGTTTTTCCTCTTTCGACGGTAATCCCGCCGTGTCAGATCAGAGAGACAGCCCGGCTGCCTATCCCTTGCTGAGTGCGCTCGTCTGCTTCTCCGTGGAAATGCCTCCGCGACCCGTATCCCAAATGTCCCTCCCGGTCCCCCGCGCTGTCTCGCGCGTATCGTCGCGCTGGAGACTGCGAGCTGGAGCTCGCGCTGCCGGTATCTTCAAGGAGAGGCTTCGGCGGGCCCAAGCGGGCCATGGTCACGAAATCCTCTCTCGTTTCCCGGCCTGGATCTCGGATGCCGAGTGGCGGGCCTGATTGATATCGGCGATTCGTTATTGTCGCGTGTGTCGCGCGCGCGCGCGCAGACTTGCTCTCCCACGAGCGGAAAAATGTCGGGGAATCCCGCCGCGCACGAGAAAGTGCGACGAGGTGTAGTGCAATCTCGATCGGGAGAAGCTGGGGGTTCCCTTAAGCGCGACAATTCGCGCCGCATTCTTCGGACGGGGAATCCCCGGACGCGGCGGAGAAATCCGGCTCGCCCCGCCTTGTAGCGCGGCTTTTTCTTTTCCCGTTTCCCTTTTTGCATTATCCGCATTACGCGCCGAGCAAGGAGATAAATTGTTCCTCGGTAATATCGGGAATATCGGGAAAGCATATTTCATTATACATCCGGCGTACATGTGTTTGTGTGCGTGTGTGTGTACGTTTGCGAATGAAATTTCCAGACGGTCGCCTAGGCGTAACGGCCGCCACGTGGAGGTAACTACATTGTACAAAAGAGCCCGAAGCACACCGGACACCGTGATTTACGTGTCGTCAAATATGGTGGAAATTGCCACCCTCCCCCGACCACTGGCGGGGCACGACCGCACGCCGGGCAATCCGTTACGGCGAATTACCTGCTCGCGAACGTCTCATTTGCCATCGAATAACGCGTCATCTCGCGGTCTCGCCTTATGCATCCCGCGGGATGCATTATGCAGACTTGATCGTCGCGGCTTGTTGTCGCGAATTTTATGCCGGCGTAGATCCGAGAGGGACAGCTGCACCTCCATTCGGATAGAGCCTCGCGCCGGGAGAACGTTTCCGCCGCGAACGCGCCATCTTTCCTCCTCGCGATTCCTAATTATATGATGGACCTGATCGACTTGCGCCACTTGAGCTTCTCCACATCCACGCGCTGCGTGATTCGCTATGATTTGCCGATATTATCGTCGAAGAGGAAAGGCTTCGGGACTTCCCGCCGCTGCGGAACCGCACTCGAACGCGGCTCGCGATTGCGGGCGCGGATTCGTCGGATTCGTCGAAAGCACGCGATTACGGCGCGAGCGCTTTCGACGAGTGCGCGGTGCCCCACTAGGGGATCCCGTTACAAGGGATAGTTTCCCTACCGTGCCGGAAGGTAATCGCTTTTCTCATTGTCGATGCAAATCGAGCACGTCCCGCGTATAAAGTTTTTGCACGGCACCCTTATCGTAATCCTCGCCTGGCCCGTATCTTCCCCGAACCGCTATCCAGAACGCGGAGGGGCGGGGGGGGGGGGGGAACATGGAGCGGAGGTGTTTATTTATCGCGGCGAGGGATAGCGTTAAGGAACCCGCGGAATCGCGCAAAGTACAAAAGTACGAAAGCGTCGCCGTCGCGTCGACCTCTCATATGAACACCTTATCGCTTCGCCGCATCTGGCGGGAGTGGAGGGGGAGGGGGAGGGCGAGGGGTTAGAGAGAACGAGGAGGGATCCCGGGGATCAAGATCCCCACCTCACGCATAATTTTCATTTCTCCGCTGCCGCGGCGGGGGAGGGAGTAGGAGGGGAAGAGAGCTTGGGGGATTCATCCCGTTCGAAGATCGCACGGTCGATGCTCGAGCTCATCCCTCTCGGAAGCCACGGCGAAACTTTCGGATATCCCAACAGCTAGCCGAGAATCTCTTCGCCGAGCGTACTTGCGGATGTTCGATCGGGTTCGTTGGCCGTGTAAGCCCATTACGTATCTCGATCCTCCTCTCCCCTCCCCCCCCCTCCATCCCTCATGATAATTTCATTAAAGCGACAGCAAAGCGACGTGGAGCGATCCGCGTGGCGATTCCGCGACTCGCGAGTTCGCCGATTATTGACAAACAACGGGATATGACGAATCGGGGATTTTGATGAAACGACGGGAGCGTTTTGCGGGACGTGAGCTCGTAGGAGCTCGCGAAAATGCTTCCCTGCGACAGACTCAGACCCGTACCCGTCTCCCTGCAGTGTCCTTCTTTTCCGCAATTCCCCTTAATTAGGCCATTGCCACATTGCAGCATTGCACATCTGCCCCATCGTCATCCGTGAATTTAGCCTCCACTGCGGATTGCGGTCCCTGGAAATCGTGAATAATTCGCGTAATCGAATCGGAGAACTCGGCCGGTATACTTGTCTCAAATTATGTAACCTCTCTTTTGAATCTTTCCGCTTTTAAACAGCCGTCTCTCTATCGCGTCCCAGTTATTGCGTAACGTACTTTGCTGAAGCTACGCTGAGCGCGGCTCGTTAGCCTAGCTTAAGTCCTCGTTTTTTTTTTTTTCTTTTCCTTTGTACGGCACGATGAGAAAAATTAATTATTTACGACTGATGCGCCCGCGAAGGGCCACAAGCTTTCATGCATACGTAACAAAGCGGAAAATTCATCTTACTTTATACGCTCATGGCAGGAGAGCCGTACAGCAGAACGCGCACTGACGACCGCGCGAGCGGGACGCGGGAAGGTATTTTCAAAATAATTCCCCGGAAAGTGCTAATTGATTTCCTTGTTAATCAACATTCATCCGTTATCCTAATTGACATCGGTTAAACCGAGCAACATCGCGATGATATTTATTCTTGTCGTCCTTCTGGCGCAACGGCGGCGATTAAAATCGGTCAACGTCTAATTAATCCGCCGCTAACGCGCTTCTCCGTCCTTCCTCTCCCCACTCTCTCCCCTACCATTTTCCCCCGAGGACACGTGCGCGTATCGGGCGAATTAGGGTAAGGCCTTCCGTTAATTGCGCGAAATACGGCGTAGACCGCGTAAATGTCAAACTCCCAGCCTTCGCAGCCCTCCGGAGTCCTTCCCTCCCCTTTCGCATGCTGGCCTGGTACGCGCCCAATTAAGGAATCGCGCGAGTCAGATTCGCTCGTTTTTGCTCGGAGGAACGCTCGGCGAGTTCGACGGATTTTAAGCCCTTCGCGAGAATCGCGCAGGAATTCGGGGAACTCAAGGGAGAGCACGATGGCCGGCTTTAGTTTATTCGATGCCGGGCAAAGAGAGAGAGAGAGAGAGAGAGAGAGAGAGAGAGAGAGAGAGAGAGAGAGATCCTGAGAGGGAAGCGCGGAGATTGATGGTGCAGCCAGTCATGTGGTTCTAATTTGCCCTCTATTACCTCGCCATAAATTTCACCGACAAAAAAGCCCGCCGCGATATCGTTATGGCGTGTGCCGCGATCTTACGGTCGACATAAAGGACGCCGGTGAAAAATTACGGATCGGGAAAGAAGGATGGCGTGGCAGGATGCGCGGAAACGGTTCGGCGTGTCCACTCGCGTACCTATAATTGTCGGGGAGAAACATGTAACGACAGACTTTCCTTGCTCCCCGGCAGAAAAGTTCCGGCCCCTCACCCCTCCGCGGCGGGAGACAGGCCGACAGGCCTGAGGGTTTCGTTATTATTTCTCTGTGCGATTCCCCGCGACCCTTGTGCCCATCGATTTTGCCTTAATCCGTCAGGCGGTGTCATCTTTTGTCGGATACGGGAATAGCTTGCCGCTTGCCGCGCGGACAAGACGGGCGGCGGCGTTCTATCCTAATCTCGCGTATTATCAAAACGATTCTTGGTCGGATTCAGCGCGACGCGGATGACGATGCTTCCTCTCTCTCTCTCTCTCTCTCTCTCTCTCTCTCTCTCTCTCTCTTTTTCTCGCGTTTCCACGACGACGTGGGACGCGCTGGTTTCTTAGAGGGCCGAACGTGACCGATGAAAATGGACGTTTCAGATATCCGAATAACAATGGCAACAACAGCAAGCTTCCCGCGAGGAGCGCGGCTCTTGTCCCGCTCCATAATCGTCGCTTTGATGCGTCCAAGCGACGACATCGAAATTTCAGCTCGCCCAAACGTCGACAATATTTTCATCGGCATTTTCAGAGCCCCTACACGTCCACGGTTACCCCTCCCCCCCCCGCGCGCGCGTCGATATGACTTTAATGAGACAGCCTCCCAGGCTTGAGCCTGTCTCCCCCGCTGAGCCCCTCGCTCAACTAATAGCGACTCGAGTTCCGGTAAGCAAAGCCCCGACGTTTCCTAAGTGGCCGCCGAGTGCAGGATCGGACCTGTCGACCGCTAATGTCTCGCGAGCCCGTGTCTTGCTCGGCGCTGGCTGTGTGGTCCAGTTGCTGCGCATTCGGAATACATCCCCATCCCATTTCGCTCTCGATATTGCGCAACTCTAATATTAGCATACGGCTGCGATAAATAAAGAAAAAAAGAGGGACAGCGAGCGCGCGTGCGCGAGAGAGAGAGAGAGAGAGAGAGAGAGAGAGAGAGAGAGGGAGAGCAGGAGAGAAAAGAGCATTAGAGGAGAGCCATTTGAATTGCAATATCGCTGAAAACGCGATATTCCGATAAATATGTATGCTTACACTATTTATAAATTATTGTTCAACCTTCTTCCTCCCTTTCGCTCTCGATATATTGCGGAATTCTAATACTAGTACAGCGCTGCAATATATAAAAACATTCCAAGAGTCATCTGAATTGCAAAAGCGTCGTCCTATCCCAATACGCAGATACATACGTACACACACACATACACGCTACGTATCACGTACAGATATATACACGCGCACACGCACGTGGCGATCGCAAATTAGCGGCGAGTCGGCGCGCGTGGCCGGTTATCTTCGTTTATTTTGTCGCTCGCGGCAAGAAGTATACGCGCGTCGTAAATATACTCGCGCAGTGGATTAGCGTCGCTTCATTATACTGATGAATAAGATTATTAGTCGAGAAGCGCTCTGCATTAGCCTTGATACTCGGCGAGCGTAATAAAGTGCTGGATGCTATAACTACAATGAAACGTTACCGTTGTCGTCCCCGGCGACGGCAGTGCGCGGAGGGGAATCGATAGGACGTTCCGCGGCCGTAAACCCCCAGTCATAAACCGTGGAATATTTCTCCTAGCCGAGGGGGTATGCATCACCCAACTTTGCTCCACTTTCTTACGTTATTTATACGCGCTCGTAGCGGCGCGCAACTTATCAGCGCGCCGCTTGATTAATTACGCTTGATTAATTGGAATACGACCTGCTTGAGATACGCGCGTTCCACGCACGCCCTACGCGATGTATAATATATATGTATATATATATTCGGCGGGGGCCAATCTCGAGATCGGAGGAGCTTGGGACGCTTGGGACGAAAATCCTGAACGAGCGGGCGTTTCTTCCTTTCGATTCCTTCAGCGATTCCCTCACGAATCCTCCTCGCTTTATCCCCGCCAGGTCGCCGCCACCCCTATTCCGTGTTCCACCTTTACCCTCACGGTTAACCTCACGCTCGGCTCGGGTTAAGGGTGAGAAAAAACACGAGTTGGTCAGCATGAGGTAACGCCGGAGGGAATACCCTTCTTGGGTCAACGGGAGGTTGGGCGGTTGAGAGGGGGAGGCGGCGGCAACCCGGGAGGGTGGAGGGAAGCCAAGTGGAAATTACTACGACGCAAACTCGCTCGTATGACGAGCGAGTTCAACATTTTCCTTTTTACAGCGCCGCTGCCGGTGTTGCATCTGAGATTTCCTGGCTGAAATCGCGAGTCGACCGCGCGGGTGAAACAGCGCTGAGTCGCGCGGCGGTACCCGCACAGATTTCTATCCCCGATCCAGCGCCGTCTCCCCTCGTCTCCTTAAATTCGCACCGCGCTAAATCCGCGCCCCGTCTCCGCTTCACTCTGTCCTGCCTGCCGCGAATCCGTCGGATTCCTCCTCCCCTGCTCTTCCCCGTTACGCGATAAACGCGTGAATGGCGCGGCATGACGGCAACGGCAAAAACGCGGCGTTCTTTGCTTCTTTTTTTTTCTTTTCTTTTTTTTTTTCTTTTTTTTTTTGATTAAATTCACGGCCCTTAAATCCGCTCGGACGGCGGCGGCGGCGGCGGCGGTGGCATTTGCGCGGTGTGCGGTGATGACTGGAGCGTCAGGAGCGACCGATAAAAAAAATAAAAAAAAAAAAAAATAAAAAAAGCAGTCCGCTGAGCGGACGGTCTTCTGCATATTTCAGGGACGGGCTGGCATGCATTTGCGGGGATATGTAGGTTAAACGTCGGTCTGCCCGACGAGAATCCTACGGGCGTTGCCGGAATGCGGCCGGAAACGGCCCGTAGCACAGCGTGCTCGATTAATTTACTCTCAAGACCGCGAGGAAGCAACAAAGAACGCGGCACGGAATCGCATTAACATCCGGCGCGCGATTTATCACGCCGATACATCGACGTACGCGTGTCCGCGGTCGGCGGAATCGCGGGCGCATTCCCCGTGATTTTATCGCGCGAAAGGCCGGACGCGCGCGGCGTATCGTAGAATATAGATTGCGGAAGGCATCGCCGTTTCGTTTTCGCCGTCGTAAAATATTCCGACAAAGGCTTCATGACTTTATGACTCGAGTTTTACGAGTTTGCTTTTTCCTCGGATAATTTACAAGCGTTTGCAATCTCGCCGAGAGCGCCGCTCCGAGTAATCCGGACTCTATCGATTATGCAATTCTTCTCGGGAATTGCCGAGTCTCATTTTCAGGGGGATTAATTATTATCAATATCGGAACGTTCCGCCGACAATTCCGCCTTGAACGAGATCAAGCCCGCGCCGCGCGGCTGCTCCTCCACAATCCTCGGCGAACACAATTCCTCTCGCTGTTGACGCGCTAACCAAGTTAAACGCTATACCTTCGTCGCGCTTTATCCGCTCGCGAATAGTGAAAAGAATGTTGCGCGAGGCGCAGTCGCTCGCGGAGCTTTCATTCGGCCGAATTAATCGGCCGAGAGAGAGAGAGAGAGAGAGAGAGAGAGAGAGAGAGAGAGAGAGAGAGAGAGAGAGAGAAACAGTTCGCGTTGATAGACTTAGGGAATGGGCCGGTTTGTTTCGCGACCACCGCCCGCACCGGCGAAACAAAAGCGAGCCACCGGGGAGGGAGAGGGGGAGGAAAGAATACCGCGGGAGGGCGAGCACCCCGGCGGGCGCGGTATTCATTTGAGGGGGGAATAAAGTCCAGCGCGCGATACCGCCGTCTCTAATGCGCGTCTCGCGATTACCGTTCATTAGCGTTCTACGTTACCCTCCTTGCGTTCCGGTTACGGGAACGCCGGCTCGCTCGCGGCTTCTTTCGCCGGCACTCGGCGAGCCATTACACGGCGCGCTCTTCTCTCTCTCTCTCTCTCTCTCTCTCTCTCTCTCTCTGCCCGGCCCTTTCGTTCCGCTATGAAATAGTCGCAGCTGACAGATTAATTATGTGTCCCGGCACAAGTCGCGGCCCGCAGTTGGCGCGATTCTGGCGGAGGGAACGGCGGGAGACGGAGACGGAAAGTTCGCGCGGCCTCGGCCAAGTGCGGCGGCGACTGGCGCACGTGTGGTCCTCGCGTTTCCAGTTTCCCGGAAATCGCAGAATCGCGCGACCGACGACTACGTAGACGGCAATTAGGCGTCCGACTGCGCGCAGGGGTTCATCCTGTTCGCATTAATTAGCGCGTGTCGCGCATTCGCCACGGCCAGTCGCCATCGTCGGAGGGGGCTCTCAAGAATTCCCTGAATTTCCTCATTTCGTGGACCGGACCGGTCGCGATCTGATCGATTCCGGCGAAGTTTAAGGAGAGGACACGGGCACATCGAGGGCGCCGTAGCGTGGAAAAATAGCTTATGATCGTTTCTCCCTCCCCCCCCCCGGCTCCCCCCGCTCCCCCCGACATTCATTAGCCTGATAGTTCCTGAAAGGGAGGCGAGCTCGTAAATAGGGCATTCGTTACTTCGCCTTGGCTTCGCCGGCCGGTAAACTGCTTTGAACGGGCCGCGCGGATACCGGCACGCGCGTCCCCATTATTGGACGGAAAAATTCTAACGACTTTCTCGTGCCGTTGTGCCTGGCGACGTCCTACGGCGATCCTCCTAGCGGACAATGCTTGGCTGATGCCGGCATCACAGTCGGCAGGGAAAGTATCAAGCTCAATGGAAGTCGGATTTCGCGAGGGAAGGCCTGTCGAAGGCCAACTGTCCTCCTGTTTCCACTTTCGGCCCGTGAAATGTTTCGCAGTAACGTAAGCCTGAGATCGGATCTCTGTCTATCCGATGAAGCCGTAAGAAGCTGCATCGTGCCGGCGGGACACGCCTGAGAGCTCGCCTTATCAAAGCAGAACGCGACCGTTCGACGGATCGTTCCGGCGCGTTCTCGCTTTGAGAGTAGCTGCTCGCGAGATCGGCTCCCTCCGTAAACAGGAAACGGCTCGATTGCATTCTGCCCGATTTGTATAAGAATTTCATTACAACGCGCCGCGCTCGCTCCCGATCCGCCTGACGTTAAGTAATATATATTCCCGAGTCATATCTCTCTCTCTCTCTCTCTCTCTCTCTCTCTCCTGCGCTCATCACGGAGCTGAGACTAATAATATTTTTCTCCAATTTCAGGTAAGTCACGGAGATAATCCGAAAACGATATCATTTACATCGGCGAGGGAAGGCTGCACCAGGGTGTGGACCAAAGTCTGCGAGTTTCACAATGATAAGGGATAAGTGCGAGAGATAAGAGCACCGTCGACGACGGCGGGGATGCCTCTCTTCTTCCCAGGTTACGTCTCTATCCGACATCGTAAGTTTCGGTTACGCGGCAATTTACTCAAAGTTTAAGTGGAGATTCAAACGTAAACTTCGTCCGTCTTAAATAAGAGGGAAATTTCGGTTTCGCGCCGAAAGAAAGAAAAGCTCCCTCGGTCTCCCCCTCCCTGCTCTTCGCGCGATGCACTCGTGTATTACGCGGACGGCACTTGCGCGTAAATCAGAACCATTTATTATCGGATACTTTACGTCGATCGGATTTACCCCGCGCCGATGGCGCAGGTTCAAAAATAACGCCTCCGTCTACGGAATTTCTTTGAGAATTCCACGCGCGACAGAGAATCCGGAGCTCGCGAGTCACGCGCATTCGCTGTGCCTTGGCGTGGATCAGCGCTGCAATTACGCTGCTGCTGCTACTGCTGCATCGTCGTCGTCGTCGTCGTCGTTGTCGTCGTCGTCGTCGAGCAGGCTCGAGCATAAAAGTGCAGCCGTTCCCTCGCGAGTCGCGGGCGACGTTAAAATCGCCACGTTAAAATCCCCGCGCGGTTTCTTTATTTCGAGCCACGAGTGTGGCTCGTGGCTCGGCCGCGATTTAGGACGCGGACTTCATTCACCCTCGCCGTTACAGCGAGGCGTCGGGGGATGATCCGAGATGGGCGAGTACAAAACTGTCGCACTTTGCCGCGCCGCGGAAGGAAGCAGTTACGTTTTATATCCGGGGTAATAATCGTTTCCACGCTCCACGGCGTCTCTCGGCAATGCGGGGAGTGCGGGGGGGAGGGGGAGGGGGGAGGGAGGGAGAGAGGCGCTGTCACTGTCTATAGGCCGCGCGCGCGTCCGAAAAGCCGTCGTCTGAGCCTCTCGAGAGACGCATCCGCTGAACTGTCGCATTAACATAATCCTCGCGTACACGGCAATGCCGTTAACTTCCAAATTGGCCGCGCGTTCGCCCCGCGCCCGCTCATTTCCGCTTTGGCCGGAATTCCGTCTACGTCGCGCCAACGCGGCGGAGAGATGGTAGAGCGTTACGCGCGCGAAAGACGCGCGACTCCTAATGAATCCGCCTATGTCGTCGTCGTCGTCGTCGTCGTCGTCGTCGTCCTCGTCGTCATCGTGACCCGCGATTAGGCCGCGCGATCGTGCTGGCCTCTCGGACTTCCTTCCATCTCGAGATTACGCGCGGGTTGCCATCGCGGAGTCCTCATCGAGCGGATTCGCCGAGTCGCGCGCGGCATCTCGTTGCCCAACGGAATAACGAAGTTAGCCCAGTGCCGTTCCCACGACCAACGCGATAAATAGGGGCGCAGAGGGAGGGAGGGGGGAGGGGGGAGGGGGAGGATGACTTCATCTGGCGAGGCCGTATGAGCCGGAATCGTCGAGCGTGGAAATCGATAGCTAACGTGGCGATGCTATTCCACGAGCGCGATAAACGCACGCGTACAACAAGTCGCGCAACAGAGCCGGCCGAACGTTCGCTCATCCGTTCAAACAATAGACGCGTTTACACGAGCCAACTCGAAACGGGTTATCCCCGAACGGCCGAGTCACGCGCTCCGGCCATTAGCCGGCCATGTGCACAGCGCTGCACGCGCGGCCCGAGTCCTACTTATCGGCCCGGACGAATCCCGGTATCCGATTCCGCGGCAACGATATTCCATTTTTCCTCTCTCTCTCTCTCTCTCTCTCCCTGCACCTTCCGTTTTTCGATGATCCGCGTTCCATGATTAATGATCCGTGCCCCGGTGATCCGCCCCGGCGTTTCCCGCGACACAAGTACCGGCGCYCCGGCCGCTCCCCGCCTCCCCCCGCCCCCCCCCGACTGTCGACTCGTTCCGTCGGGATGCTGTGCCAGAGGGAATCGCCGGTCGCTAACGAACATTCATCCCAATATGCACGCATCGGGCCAAACATTGGCAATTAATTCTAACCGTGCGCCACGCGAATGCGCAGTATCTGTCCACTATCAGCTTGCAGCTCCGGGGGAGAGGGAGCACGTGTATGTGACAGCCGAGCCCGTTTCCCCGGGAACCCCTTCGCATTATCCCCGGCTGTAGCGATCTGCCTGGTCGCCATCGGGCTGAATTCTCCTTCTACATATTCTCGGCGGCGGCGGCGGCGGCGGTGCCGCTTCAAATCGCTTCAGCTTGCCGCTTCGAGCAGGGAGCAGGCCCATTTCCCGGATTTTCCACGGTTAGCCGGGCAGCCCGGGAAGACCGTCAGCTAGCGAGGAACGCGAGGGCGAGCGTAATGTAGCATAATATCATAACGAACCGCCATGGCTATCGAACCATCTTTCGTCCGGTCTCTCTTTTCTCGGTCGCGCGCTCCGCCTTCGCAAGCTTTTTCTTTCTCGAGCGACCGAGCCGGCTTCTCCGTTCACGGGCGGTTTACGACCCGGGAGTTAATGATCCCATCTGCAGCGACCTCTTCTGTCGACCCGATGATGTCGGCCCGACGACGGAAGATCCTCTTCATTTATCTGGAACCGCGCGCGCGCACGCGCGCGTTCATTTAAATCGCTCGTCTTGCTCGTCGCGAGTTCGATCGTTCGACTCCGCGTGATTCCGCGGAAACCAGAGCGAGCGGATAATTCTCCCCGGATTTCCGATATCGGTTGTGTACCGGCGGTCCGGGGGATGTTGTGAGGGTAAACGTCTTGCGGGCGTTGCGCGCGGAGTTGCTCGGCTGAATTGCTCGACGAGGCGCGTTGCCGCCGCTAATTTCGCCGCTAATAACGCCGCCGTCGCGAGATTGTAAGCAGATTGTGAGCGATCGCAGATCGCTTATCCCGGATACAGGCGGAAGCGGTGAGTCGGCGATTTCGGCCAGGGATTTCGTCAGGGTCGACCCCGTGGAAACTCCAGGCGGCCGCGACGCGATGGTCCAACATTTGCGCTCCATCGAGCGCGTTTCCCAAAAGCGGCGAAGGGATAGCTTCGCCTTTTATGCGCGGCACGCGTAAAAGTCACCGCGATATACGCATCTGCCGCATTACCCGATGAGATCGTCGATCGCGCGCGGGCTTCGCGGCGTCTGTGTCCGCCCGTGCGCACGTGCGCACGTGTACACGTGTACACGTGCGCGCGCGCCGTGTACGCGTACACATAGCGCGCTATCGCTACCGCTATCGTTTATCGCGCACACGTCCCCGTTATTCGGCTTTTCTGAACGTGCTACCTCGAGCCGGAGGGTACTTTGGACCGATAACCGGCTATGTAACCGTGCGTAGCGCGATACGCTCTCAATAATGCACTTTGTTTGCCTCTCGCGGAGCCCCGCGTGCTTTAATCTCGCTCACGCACGATATCATTAATTCGTCACGTCCGCCCGAATCTGCGGAATCTATCGAAAAATTTTTCAACGCGCCCTCTAACCTCATCTCCATCTATCCGTCCTTCTCTCCTTTGCATGCCGCTCGCGTGCCTTTCGATCGCGATCGCGCGGAATCCCGCGTTCGAGCGGGATCCCCAAGATGCTCGATGAAGCGTGTGTTATCTTAATAAACCGCCCGCCATTCTCGCAATCGCTTTCGCTTCGGGTTTATTTTTTCGGCTAATTTCCAAGGATAACAACGAGAAACGGAGAAACGGAGACACGAGCTTTGTAATTCCACCGTATGTCCTATACTTGCTGCTACCCGATGTCGATACGTCGATGGCAGATATCATCGGTCCACCGGCCGATATTTCCGTGAAGATCTCTCTCCTTCTTTTTCTTCTTCTTCTTCTTCTTCTTCTTCTTCTTGTTCCCTTCTTCCTCTGTTCATCGACGAGAGGGCGATGATCCGAGAATACCCCGATACTCCAACGATTCGAGTGGCCGGTAGTGATATTATTCTCTATCGATGTTAGATGGATTCCGTGCCTTTTCGTAGTGGCAATTCCGAGTGCTGGACTTTCGAGAGGCAAGGAGCGGACATTGAGGAGAGAAAGACTCTCAGCGCTTTCCTCCTACTTCTTCTTCCTCTTCTTCTTTTTCCTCCAAGACATCCGCAATTTTTTCCCAGACATTCGCACGGAAGTGATAAAAACGCAGCGGCACTTGACGCAAACCCCCGAGATGTATTCGCAGCAGCGTTCCGCTTCGTCAAGCGTGCCTCCGCTCGGTCCTCGAGGTAAACGCAAGTACGGCGCGTCCGTAGGACCAAGGGCCACGGTTTATAATCCGTCGTGGCCCTTTACGTTCCCTAAGCTCCGCTTAGATGACGGATCCGTCGTGTCTTCCGCAGGCTGCGAAGGTAGGAATTGCGCTCGGTTCGGATTCGATTAAATTCATGCCCGCATGCCCGATAATTTTCTCCGAACTCAACGATTCACGGTTCATTAATCCACTTGCCTGCGGATTAATCATCCACCCGACCCTCCCCTCGCGCCAATTGTTATTCCCCTCGCGCGGGAGCGTATCGCCCTATTTATGACGCGCCGTTTCGCACGCACGCGCGCCGTTTCCAAGTACGCACGCGACATTGTTTCCACGTCCGCGTACGTCGCGCGATGCATCGCGTTGCAGTTTCGAGGCGCGCGTTCGACGAGAGACGCAACGCGATGCTAATTGCCGATAAAACGCGAATGGCCACGCCGGCCCCAAATCGGGACTCGATTCAAACGCGACGCGTTCGCTGACGCGTTCGCGGTGAAGTCCGGCAAGCCGCACTGGCGGGATCCGGAAAGATCCAGAGACGTAGGCAGCGGATGCTGCCGAGATGGCGGATAAATTTCCTCAACAGGAGATTACTGGCCCAATGCCAGTTTCCAGTGTTTCCTGCCATTATCGGTAACGTTATCGCCGTCTCCGTCTCCGAGCTAGCGACAGCGCGGCTGGCAATATTCCCCAAGTAGCTTTTATTGCGATATTTATTCCCGCGCCACGGTAGACGATCCTGCGTCAATCCCGTGTATCATTTGTCGAATAATAAAAGCCGGCGTACGCAGCCGCGGCCGCGACAGCTAGGGGACATAGATTCATCCAAGGCATCGGCATCGCCGGCTGTTGTCGCCGACGAAAGCAAATCGATTTATCGCGCGCTATCCGCGACTAGCCCGTACTTTGTCAATTCTCGCTGCTTGAAAGCTGCGATGTAAATTTCCAGCATTTCCCGTCCGCAAATTCAGAATAACGGGATAGAGAAGTTGTGAAATACACAGTCGGCTCTCTCTCTCTCTCTCTCTCTCTCTCTCTCTCTCTCTCTCTCTCTCTCTCTCTCTCTCTCGTTCTCGACGATTCGCTTTATAGGACGGAAACTATGCGCCAACATTTTCATTCAAAATTCCACGCAGGGGAGACACGTCCGATGCTGCGCGTCCAGTGCTGCTGGGCCGGTATTTTTGTTCACCGAGTGACCGTTCGAGGTTTTCAGTGTCAGTGGCAAACCCGGGAAAATCCGCTGAACCCGCCGAATTTTGTCGGATAAATCTCGCGGCGATCGCACGTGCGATCGATGGCTCGATCATACCTGTACCTGTACCTTGTACGGACACGACAAGTGTCCCAACTGCTCTCAACTGCTTCGCTCTCGCGAAGCGAGATCACTCGAAAAACCCGTTGACGAGAAGAATAATCGACGGCTGTTAAATTCGCCGGTCGCCGGATCAAGCTTTAAGCACAAAACTCCCGGCAAGGTCCTGCATGAAAATTCCATGCTCGGGGTCGAATCCGCAAAGAGGCAGGGAATCCTAACGTTCGATTATAATACACACACATGCACCCACACACATGTATATATATATATATATACATATATTCGGACGCGGGGAAGGAAACGTATGTCCTCCCTTGGGCTCCGCGAAAATTGTACCCGGATCCGGGAGCGGAAACGCACGACATTTGCATCTTCCTACGTTCCGTATAGGTATTGCTCATGAATATAGACAGATATGATCCTGTGTTTGAATGCCGTGGCGCGAGGTAGCTCGGTAGCCGAAGCCAATTGAGCCTTTTGAGCTGAAAGCCGATATGTCCACCTCGCGCTAGCAGAGCTGGAGCTTCGGCTCTGCTCCGGTGCATTATTGAAAAGATTACCGTGGGACCACTTATTCTCCACGGCATAAAGAGAAACCTCTCTCTTCCGCCTCGCCCGCCCACCGCCCCCTCCCCCTCCTTTCCCCTCCTCCATCCCATCCCAGCAGCGCGCCCGCTGCTCGGAAACTGCTGATTTCAGCCGCGTCTCTCCGAGAGAGACGGCCACTTGACGAGATTCCCGACGATCGGCGGCAATCAGCGCCGGCAGGGCTCAGCCGGGAGCCGACTTTAAGCCGCGTTCGCAGCGGCTCCGAGCGGCGACGAACCTCTGCCGTCCGGAGGGACGTAAACAGCGGAATTAGCGAGCAGGCGGTAATAGCCGCGCGCGCGACTTTGCGGCACATCTCGAAGAATAAGCTACGTCGTCCATGCGTTGCGACGAGATGCCGGCGACACTCGGCGATTACGTGCACGTACTCGGCGGGCTCACAATGCGACTCGCACTGAGGGAGGGAGGGAGGGAGGTGGGGGCGGCGAGGGACACGAGAGCGCCGCCCCACCGAATATTACGAAAACGCGACCGCCATTTGAGCGTAATTCCATTTGAGACGCTCACCGAGAGCTGACGGGGACGCTTGAATGCACGCGAGGGCGCCGAGTGCAACGACGGGGGTGACAAAAAGTGCCCCGGGGCTGAAGTGAGCAAGTGCAACCCGGGGACACTGCAGTCTGCAGCCTGCGCAGGAGAGCCTAATTGTAACAAATAGCCGTCTTTATCCGCGGCTGCCGTGAACTTTGGCCGCGCGGTTTACACTCACCTGCAAACCGCGACGACCTCCGACCTCCCGCCGAAAGCCCTCGCGCGCTCATCGGACGCGCTATCCGGTCGGCGATGATGGTTTCCCGCCGGATCATCGCCGATTCGGTCTTATCGATGCCTCTGTCGTCGATTATTCGCTCCTCGGTCGAGATCATTCTGTTGATGATCGCTTGCGCGCGATCGCCCCGCGACGAAATTTCCGCGGACCAAGTTGCCGCTTTATCACGCAAAAGCGCGATGCCACGATGGGACCGCGCGAGCTTCGAGCTAGGCAATTTCTTTCGTAATTTCGGGCCACGGCGTGAATCTCGACGCGACATTTTCATTCTGATGGGACATCCGAAGGTGTCCTCACTCGATTCGCGTTTTGTAGACAGATCTAATCCTGTGCTTTATACCATTCGCGCTGTACACGCGTACACGCCACGCCACGCTCGTATATCTAGATTATTTCCTAACTTACGACACAAGTAAGACCGATACAAAGCTCGCCGCGAAGACTTTCAACATCCGTTCTTCCTCCTCCTCCCTCTCTCTCCCTCTCCCTTTTTCTTCCCGACGACGACGACGACGATGACTTTTCCAGCACGACCGAAGGTGCGCTCCGAGCCAGGACTTTGATTTAACTTTCATTTACCGCGAGATTTCTCGCGGAAAATATAATTATAATGTTTTAAAGTGCAGATTCCCGCGTGGGCGCCTAATGGTTTTCAAAATGAAGGCGCCTTTGTCGCGCCAACGCCCCAATGCGCGTCGTGTCGTTCGTAATATCCGCGAAACGGCGCGAAACGGCGGCGGTTCAGCCGGTAAACATCTCAATTCATCTAGGGGCGCCGGGTAGACGGTGCCCCTAGACGTCATCGTTGATCAAGAGTGACTTTTGGCGCGGCTGGATATGCGCTTATTAAGCTCAGGCGCGCGATATTTTAATCATAATGCCGCTAACGGCGCCGAAATGCCGAGAAAACCGCGCCGCGTTATTGCCGCGCTTTGCGTATCGCGCCGAGAATTAATAACGCTTCGAGGAGCACGAGCGAGTTTTACGCTAGAACAAGCACCGCGCCACCCGCCGCAATTTCGTCGACGGTCTTCTTGTCTTGGCTTCGCGTGGTCGCCCTGGCGACCCACGCTAAATACCCAACGAGAATAATACGCATCCCTCCCTCCATCCCTCTGCCTTGCGCCCTTCCGGTAAATATCGGGCGACGTTCGGCGATCGACAATCGGTGGGTGACTTTTTAAGCCGCGACGCGACGAGGGAACGCAAAGTTTCGCAACTCTGCACGAGGCACGCCGGCCGCCTCGCTCCCTCCCTTATTACGTCCCTTCGGATGAATACCAGATGCGGTCGGAACTTTCAGGTAGCGCACGAAGCGACTTCAAGACTATAATTGCTTTGTTCGATCTAACTTTCGTTTCCTGCCAACAGCGCGAGCAGCGAGCTGCCGGCTTTTACACTTTCACGCGCCAGAAGCGCGTTTCCGATTGAGCTCTCTAATGGATTATCATTGTCGAGTGTCATCATGCGGGCGAATCTTGTCATTCATCAGCGAGAGCGAGACCAAGATCCCGGTTGCATCTCGGGCCGCATCGCTAGCTCGCCGGTTATCCCCGTGACGGTCCAACGGTCGATCAATCGCGCCCTCGCGACCTGGATTCACGTGTGATATCTCGATTTACAGCGGCAGCAAAATTCATCCAATTGGACCCAAGACAAAGCCGAGGGTCCAATTTACAGGCTGGTATTCGGCTGGTACGAGGCTCCTCGGGCAGATCGAGCCTGAAGATCGCCACGGCAGCAACGACCGTGGTCGTGGAAACTTATTTTCCGCGTTTCTGCTTGCCGGCTTTTCATGCGCGTCGGCGCACCGGCGCTCCAGCGTACACACACACACACACACACGTATACATTTATTCAGCTTGAAATCAATGCGGTGCCGCTGCCACGGGCCATTTCGCCGGCTGTCGAAACTTTTCAGACACCGCCGCGTATTTCTAAGCAACTAGCCGGACCCTTATTTATTGCTCGAGAAGCGCGCTGCTGATCCCGTAGCACGGGAAATATCCAGCTCTTCGCGAGGTTCGCGCAAGTCGGAGAAACTTGGCGCGGAAGTCGTATCTCCCGAATTACGCTCTTTTAAAAAACGGAACGAACGCCCGTTCGCGAAAACAGGCAAGCTCGCCGCGGAGTCGCGCGGTGCACCACCGAAACGGCGGCACATAAAATCCCGACGAAAGCCGAGCTCGCCGAATTTATCCGTTCCTTAGGACCGGAGGATCCGTGAGAAAGCTCACTTCCATAAGCCGGAAGTGTACGTACGTGCCCCGCGCGTATAGCGCGAAATTTGGCCGGACGGGAAGCGCGGTAACCGCGCTGTCTAGCGAGGTCGCAAATCTCCAGATTTACATTCGTGAATCGTAAATTACGGCAACGCTATCGGGTTACGTCTACGTCTCCGTCTCTGTCGTGCATTCGCACGGGGAAGTCGCGCGAGACGATCTCAGCGAGTCGGCTTGTGTCACGTCCAACGTGACCCCGTGATTCCACCGCTAATGAAATACTTGCGAAGCGGGACAGCCGAAGTCTCCGAATTTCCCCTAGCATTTAGCTAGGGTCGCGAAGCATCGCGAGACAGCGGATCGCGGTAGCAATCCACGAGTCATGAACTTGGACCTGTCGGGGTCCAGCCCGGGCGCCTTGTCGAGAGCCGCGACCGCGATCGCGTCCGGTGACCTCAGGTGCATAGAGTCAGCTTCCGGCGATCTCGTTGCAGAGAAGAACCGAGCAAAGGACGAGAGTAAGAGCCGGGGGACGTAACGAGGGGATCGGAGGCGACAATGGCTTGACGTATCGCGCTGTCATCAGCAGCGGCGCGCTGCTCGGACCTGAGCGACCTCGGGTCAACTCCCCGGGTGATCCCTCGTCTACTTATCTGGCGCGTTCCCGTTTTCCACGGCGGACTTATCGCCACAGCTCGGCTCAATGAGACCGCGATACCCTTGAACGAGAAATATGAACGTCTCTTCACAAAGCGCCGCGTCGTCCGCATGCCCGGCCGATGCTACTCCACGGCATTGCCATCATCGATCAGCGAACGAGCTCCGTCGTGAAAGCAGCGCGGTGCCGCGCTCCTTTCGTTGCGGCTCTTCTTCCTCCTTTTGCTCGGCATCGAGCGATTCCGCGAGCCGTCTCGTCGCGCTGTCCGCGCAGGCACGCTCGCGCTTCGCTCCGGAAATCGGGCGATCGGACGACTCCCGACGAGCGTGCAGGTCGCCTGACGTGAGCGCCATTTGGCAAAATGCGCGAAAGCCAAACGGGCCGGGCTGGATTGCGTGTACTTTCTAATCGCTCGTGAAACGACGGCCAATCGAGCACGGCTAACGCCGTGCCGTTATCAGGAGCGGCTGAAACGCAATTAAGTGAACCAGCGTTTCGATACACCCTCGGACGGACGATCGGACGACTCTGCGCAGCGAAATTCTCTCGCATTTGCCTAATTGACGCTGCGCCGCGATCCTCGCCTCGCAGCCTCGTAATCATCGTTCGATCCCCCGAAGGACATTCAAAGTGCAAGCTCCGATCGGACAGGCAATTTCTGCGATGCGCTCATACGCCCCGTATTTCCGCGTTCGATGAATACGCGCGCGCATCCCAGCGCGCCGATATCCACGTCCCTTGAGATATTAGCATATTACGCGAGCAAAGTCGAGGATGGCGGTGGCAGCGGCGGCTCTCGCTCGCGGGGGGGGGGGGGGGGGGGGGGGGGGGGGGAGCGATGGGCCGGACCGGAGGGTCGAATAAGGGAGAGAAATTGATTCGGGTATTCGGGCGCGTGTCGCTCCCGAATGCTCAAGTATTTCACGGAGGCGGGGAGGCTTGTTGCGCGGCATTTTCCGAAACGCGCGTTTTTCGTTCGCGCGATATAAATCTGCACGCACTGTCGACGGCCATCGCCCTTCCCGGAGGGAAGAAGGGGAGAAGGGGTGAAGTTAACCCGAGTCAGAACGCAAAAAAATATGCTATTTACTCAGCCCGGCCGGATTGCCGATACCGGATAAATTCGGGAAACGGTTTTTCGCGCGCTAACACGGCAAGATGATATTTTTCCGCTCACGCCGGCCCGATGGTTTATTCATTTCTTTCATTATTAAAAACACGATGCGCGCATCGCGCGTATTTTCGTCCCGGCTCGCCACGGCAAAACCACCCCCGATCGCCACCACCCCCCCGCGTCATCATAATTGAAAAACGCCGGGGCAAGAGGGCGGGCGAGCCCGCGCTGTTTCCCCCGCCCCCACCCCCGCCCCCTCTCATCCGCCCTTCTTTTTTCCTTCTCTCTCTCTTTCTGTGCGTGTGTGTTTTTTCTTTTTTCTCTTTTTTTTTTTAATCATAAATTTTAATCGCGAGTGATTTGTCTCAAATTGCCTTTGTGTCTGCGGCCCATTGGATTATTGAAAGCGGCGCGAATGCGCGCCTGTGCGAGACGTCATCAGATTTTGCATGTTTAACGAGGGAGAATATACTTTAACGAATATTTTTGGACGTGGCGAACGAGCCCGCGCGCTTGTATCAAGATCCGGCAACGGCAATAATGCCGCGCGCGCGCGCGCGCGCGCGCACAGAATTTAATCCGGTCGCATTAAATCTATATGTCGTTGAAGGCTTTAATAAAGTGCTCGTAAATTTAATATCGGGCAAATTCATTCATCTGGCGCTGACGAACGCGCGCGCTCCAATGCTGAAAATAAAACTAATAATCCGGCCGAGTATATTAGCCGGCTGCACATGCGCCGCTACCCGAAAACGGCTCTTTCAACGGCTCTCCCACCGTCTATTCATTTATGCGCCGCGATATACGACAATGGAGGAGCGCCGCGCTACTTTGGAAAGTGATACAACGTTTCACGCGTGCCCGCGCAAAAATAATCAGCCCGTGCGCGCTCAAGCCCGGCAAACATTTTATTAATGGCGCTTCCTCTTTCGCGCGCTGTTAATATCCCTGCGTATTTACTCTGCATTTCTCCCCGGTTGCTACCCGAGACTCGGCAAGCGAGAAGGAAACGATCGGGATTTCCGCATCCCCGTTCCGCACGCGTCGCCAGAAAGAGCCGATTGTAGCCTGCCCCCTGTCCCCCTAAGGCGCTCGGAGGCCCCCGCGAGCGAGTGAATCGCATAAATATCAGCTTCTCGCGAAGCGGATGCGCAAACGCGCCGATATGCGCGCTTGCCGGACAGCCAACAGGTTGGCGCTAACAGGGCACTTGAGCTTGCCGCGTGCGAGAAAACGGAAATAAATTGCGAATGAAGAGAAAGATTCATCGCGAGATTGATAGAGAGAGAGAGAGAGAGAGAGAGAGAGAGAGAGAGAGAGAGAGAGAGAGAGAGAGAGAGGATCGAGTCGCCGATCGCATTGCGATAAAGTGTCATCCGCGTCGCCATCCGAGCCGAAAAGCGTTGCGCGGCGATGGACGCGCTAATCTCTCCGTTGCGCGTTATTATCACGCCGCCTTGCGCGTCGAGAAAGAAGAGAAAAGGTCACATACGATGGCGCCAAGGCGCACGCGAGCTTTGCAACAAGATCCTAGCGCGAAACGGGATTACAATCTATCGTCCGGCATCTCCGCTTCGAACGGATAGCTCGCTATCGCTTAGCTACGGGAGAAAAAGAGAGAGAGAGAGAGAGAGAGAGAGTGGGGGGGAAGTTATGTAATTGTCAGCGGAGGATCCAGGGAGCTTCGTAGGATCCGCTGGCAATCTCTAGCAGTCCATTACACGGGGTTTCTTGCGTAACGATCCATCTTGGCGGACATAACGCTCGGAAAAATAAGGACTCGGTCGGGCTTTAAGCCGCTCGTAACGTATCGCGTTTAATTTTGCATAATGAACGCAGCCTCGCGCTGTCGTTTCGATTAATCCGCGGCTGTTCATACACGTCCGCGTCCGCGCGCGAGAAAGTGTTTAAAACGCTTTACGGCTCATCCTTTGGATGGAAGAAATCTTTTCTAAAATTATTCCCCTGCGGCTAAGGGCTCGCTGTTCCGTGTAGATGCGGCTGAGGCCGGGAAAAAGGCGGACCTTTGTGCCGGCGGACCCTGTGTGCATCCTGTGGCAATTGGGTCTCCCTATCTAACGGGGAGGATGCGTTATTATGAAAACTTTACGCTTCCTGTTTTCGAGAGAGGCCGGTAAAAGCCATAAGCGCCGCCTCGTACGCGCGCGCGGCCGTTCAACGAGACCACCGGAGCTAATTGCGCAAGAGTCTTGCTTAAGCAGGAAATTGAGCAGTCCAACGTAATAACGGATTTTAATGCGTCCTAAGAATAACGAACGCACTGTCGATCTTATGTAAACGACGCGTTTGTATATGATAAGCAGGCCGTCGACGCGCCTTCGATCTTTCGTTAAATATTTAAACATCATTTATATTTATTTATTTATTGCCGGTTCGAGAGAGTGTTCAGCAAGGATGAGAGTCGTTAGAAGAAACAAAACAATCTTCTTTAATCGTCAAATGATCACAATATCTGGATACTCGCGCCGATATTACGTACGCTGTTTCTGACTTCTCGCAAGACACTGAAGACACTGTAATCTTTCGACGCTTGGTATTACCGAGCGATAACAATCTTCCCTCGTTTCGGCAACGGTTGCGGCTCGATCCATTGCGGCTCGTATTCGATACAAGCTTCGATATAAGCTGCAAACATTCCAAAACCCAAGACGACACATATAAAAATCCTTAACACAGGTCATCGCATTATCGCGTCATCGTTCTATCCTCGTTTATTGCGTGGATGCAGATGGAAAAGTAATATCCGTTTAATCATTCAGCAGGCTCCGACTTAAGGACCACCGCGAATCGCGGCGGGGAATTGTGCGAGTGCATTTCCTTCCGCCGCCGTCGATCTCTCGCGAGCCTTTCGATTATTTATCGCGACCTCGACGTACTCGCTAACGTACGAGAGAGGCTCCGCGCCGGCGCGCTGCTTAATTAATAAAGCAGCGCGAGTGAGTTCGACACGGCGGCGGAATAATCCACGGATAAGTTCGCTGTTTCTCTTCTTACGAGCGTCGCCGGCGAGATCAAACCTCGCCAACAAACTCGCGCGATTCCATAGTGCGCGCGCGCGCGTAACGACGTACGGGCCCCTCTTGCCGCTAGGCAAATTGAATTTAATGTTGCAATTACCTCGGTTAGATGTGGACGTTTCCAACTTGCATTGCCTCGCTAACTAGACCAGCAAACTGTCTCGTGTCACTGTCTTCGGGATTATTGATTTAAACCCCCTGCGCGATGGTAAACGCTGTCACGTACCTGGCTGATAACGCGCGAGCTCCCACGAAAAGCACGCGCGAAATAAGGGAGGTGAGACAGAGGGACGGCAGGGGAGGAGGGTGAAGAGTGGCTCGCGCGATGTAAGGAAAGCTGCGAGGGAGGACCGACTTTTTATTTCATTGCAGATGATAGCTCTTCGCCTGTACAGGTAATCCTTCTCACACGTGCAAGTGAAAATAACTACCCGAGAATAAAGAGAAAGAGAGAGAGAGAGAGAGAGAGAGAGAGAGAGAGAGAGAGAGAGAGAAGACGAGGGGAGGGGCGGGCGGGAGAGGAATGAAATATTCGCGCGTCCGCGAAGAAAACGGGAACGCTCGCGCGGTGTCAGGATCAACAGACGTTATTGCTTTTTCCAGCGCGCTAACGCGAACGGAAGGACCGTCAGCCGGATGCAGGATGCGACAAGGCGGGCTGCGAGATTCGATAAGAATGACACGTTACCGCGAATTAACGTACTTTTCATCTGTCGCCGGGGGGAGGACAAGAGATCCACGGGTCTCGCACGCGAGACCGATCGAGGAATTCACGCGTCCGGCACGGTCGCGCCGCCGTGCGCGGATTCTATCGCGGATTCATAATCGCGCGTTGCATTCCGGAGGGATGTAATTAACGCGACTGGCACGGACTTTCCGGAAGGGCGTGTGCTCGACACCGGCGGTCGCGTCTTAAAAAATAAAACTTCGACGCCACCGTCGCCGCCGCACGCGTGTTCCCGCGAGCGCAAATATTTGTCTTTTATCTCGTCGCGAAAATTCGCCGCGCGTAAAAGTCGCACGTCGCGGAAACGATTTTCAATTAAACGCGCTTAATTCACTTTTTATTCAATTTCCAACTTTGCCGGGAGCGGCGACGCGTCTCCTGAAAAAAACAGGAGAGGAATCGAGAGAGAGAGAGAGAGAGAGAGAGAGAGAGAGAGAGAGAAAGAGAATCCGTCCTGCCCGCTGGAAGATATAATCGTCAATTGCGCTCGTCGTGGCGGAAACTTGGAGCACGCTGTCTGTTCCGAAGTTAACCCGATGTAAATTAAATTTATCAAGGAAGAAGCGTTTCCGTGTTGCGAGTAAGGATACGGGATCGATCTCCGCGAAAAGTGCACTGCCGACTAGTCGTTCCGGCGAATCGCGCGAATCCGAGAAAGGGTTTCGCCACTTCGCGCATCTCATAATTACTTGCTCGCGCGCGAGAAGCTCGCCCTATCCGCTCGCGGAAGCGAGTGACGCGGCGCGAGGACGATCTCGCGAGATTGTTCATCCATCATCGAGCAAGGTGCAGAAACGAGATTCTCGCGCATCCCGCGAGCTCGCGACGACGACGACAGCGGATGGATCGATCGATCGGTTTCGGAGAAACTAGAGCACACGGGCGGATTTCCAGCGAGTCGCTCGCCTTGACCCGACAAGAGGAGGGTGCGCGCTTCTCCTTAAACGAGCGCTTAATCCCGTTGTCTCCGACGACGACGACGACGACGACGACGACGACGACGACGACGATGACGACGGCTCGGAATTTCAAACACGCTTCGGCGCGTCTTGACTGATTGGTCAGAGACGCGAGCACGCTTCGTCTCCCGGCTTTAAGTTTTAATTTCGGCGGTCTCTTCCATTTCCTCCCCTTCCGCCTACGAGCTCCCAGGTTCGACGCGAGTGCTTCTCTCTCCTCTTTCCTCAAAGAAGGAAGAAGCTCGTCCGTTTCGCTTCGCGTCCCCTCGGCGCGCTCCAACTCGCGTGATCCGCTTCGCGATTCCCTGAATCGCGCGAGCCATCTCTCTCGCATCGTCAACGTCGACACACCATGATGATTCATCTCGGGTATAGTAACAGCGTAACCCACCCGCGGCTCTCTATTTACCGCGGGTCCCACGTAACTTGCCACGTACAACTTCGCCGCGTACAACTATAGATCTTTCTGATTACCACGTCGAGGTGGAAAATACGAGGGTATAAAGTGGACGTTGCCCCGCCGCAAAAATCAGATAAGGGCCACCGCGCGACCGTTCTGCCCTACTTCCACCGCGCGATGCGCCCCTGCCCGCACAGATGCGGACGCATCTTAAATTTATAACGACCAACCGGGGAACCTGTCAGGTCCACGCGCCGCGACGCCGAGAATGCACCGCCTCTTGCCGCCGTTCGATGTTACCTTCGCTCCCTCGTCAAGGTGTGCACGTGCCGACGGGACGTCTGTTCGATAAATGACGCGCGACCATGAACAAACGTACTTGGACGCTTCTTCTCCTCGGCAAAGAAGCTTCCAAGTTGTTTCTGGATATTTTTAGTTAAATTAAAGATTGGAGACCGACGTATCGACACGTGAAAGAGAGGGGTCAGCTTAGTTGGATCGTATTATTACATGCGACAGTTATTTAATTTCTATTGCGTGACCTCCAGGTCACTCTTTTCACGGAGCTACTTCATCGCGCGCTTAATCTGCAACGGTATTCGGAAATGCTCTGCGATGGAGCGGCAAGTTCGCGCGAGTCATCGCGCGATTCTCGATTTTACGCGACGAATAATCCGCATCGGCTCTTCGGCCAGATCGATGGACGACTGCAACGCGATATCATGCGCAAGAATCACGCGGATCGAGGCTCGCTGAGTCTCGCTCTGTACTTGTGTCACTTTGACGCCACATTAGAATTGTCTCTGGTTACAATCGCACGGGATTCTAGAACTAGACGCGGCATGCAAGCAGACGAACGACCTAAATTTCCATCTCTGAATAGGAACCGTGGTCCGTCAAATTATTCTTCCATCAAATCCGTATTTCCTTACGATCGAAGGGCAATGTCGCATCGAGTGCTTCACGCGCATATGAGAAAATAACGAGATAAATGTATCGACAAACAAGATGAAAATAGCATTGCTTAAAGTTAGCTCGAAGAAGCTTAAAATTAGCAGCGCCGAATGCTTTGCTATTTACGTAAATAGATTTCTGAGAGCATCTCTCCGTACGGGATTGGATTCAAGTATCTCGCTGTGTGTCTTTCTCTTTCGGCAAAATAATCTTTCGCGATAACGAGCATTGACGCACGTTCGTCGTGCGCAATGCCTTATACATTGGAGATGTATAAAAACGTGATGTAATGTCTCATAAAATACACAAGAGTACATGTGCGATATGAAAAGGTCATTTATCGCATAATGAGCGTACTCTTTTCTTACGATGCAGCTATTGTTAATTTTATTCATCAACGCTAGTTTTCATTACGCCAGTTCGATGGACTCTACATTAGTGCAATTTACAAACTACCGCATGCGTTACTGTTATTTTACAAGCGATAAAATTCAGAACTCACCAGTGGAGTCCTTCGCAGTCCATTCGTCCTAGTCCATCGAGACTGATGGCTCCTCGTATTCCTCACTTCACTTCACTTCACTTTACACACAATGCTTTCACTCGCGACGCGGCGCGATACTGCGGTTAACGATATTTAAAGGATACTTTTCGGTGCAAAATTTACTTCGCTGCACTTTCGTGGCGACGAAAGCCGATGCTGCGTCAATTGCTGAATCGCTCCACGCTGTGAAGCGGCAAAGCTCATCGCTGCGACAGTTTGCGGACATTGCTCCGCAATATGTCTGCAAAGGCCTCTTTGCGATATCGATGCGAAGACTGCGTAGATTTACGGTTTTAATCTACGAGTATATTTTAATTGTCTCTTTCCCCGTCTCTGTACGCGCAATGTAATTTATGGCGCCATCTCGAAATATATACGCGAGCAAAATATAATCGCGTTCATCAAAGTGTACGTCGAAATTGCATATCGCTAAATTTAATAATTGATTACACCAGGGTCAGTGGCAAGTCTACCAATGCGCGCGAGCGAAAATGATCGTTAAATGTTGACTTTTAGCCTGTGACTTTCTTCATCAATGTGCTCGATATCTTTAATATCGTTTTTTTGCATGAATTTATGCAAAAGGGAAAAATGAAAATGCCGCGACAATTGCGTAATAACTCGAGCAAATATTCGCGAAATTTATCGCGTCAAATCTCGCGCGACTGTCACGTAAATTTCAATTGTCGCCTTGTTCGGCGACATTTGGGCAACCGTGTATGCCCACGGCAAAGGATTAAATTATTAAATGAAGCGGTATAACACAATAATAGATATATATCTTTAGAGGCGTACCAATTAACGTATGGAAATTTTACGTTCTCTTTATTCATTTCTGGTTTCCGTAATTACAAGTAGAAAATATGATAGTTACTCGGCTTTTCATAGGAAATACTTTCGCTTTAAACAGATCCGTATATTAGAATTTCAGGATGATTAACTCAATATTTATACCGTTCTTCAGTCAATAATTTGCGCATGCATTCACAAATCTACGTAAAGAAGCATCTACATCTATCTAATGAAGCAAAGTAAATCGCACTGGAAAAAAGAAAAAAAAAAAAAGAAAAATACCCGCCACTACGTATAAAAATATTCTTCTGTCTTTCTCACTCACCGCAACTGTCGCAATTCAGAACCGGCGGCATTCTGCTATTTGAATTCTGAAACAGCAATTATGAAAAACCAATTAAATTTGAGAAATAAATTTAATAAATATGAATGCGCTTGCACGAAATGTGAAGCTTTTTCACGACGTTGCGATACATTAATTTAATCTCATGTTTAATCAATTTTTTCACCATTTCCATGTCTATTATTACGGCATCTATCATTAGATTTAATAATGACAAATTGAATAATTCATTTAATAAATGAAAGTTCTTTTATAATAGCAAAGTAACATGCAGGTAAAACGGATTTATCGACTTACTTTCGAGTCAATCTTGCTGGACCCGAACCGGATCCACCGGTGCCGCGAATCTGTCGCAAAGTCAGCTCAATCTGAGAACAGAGATGATTATTATTATTTTATTTAAATCTCCTGATTAGACGAAAATTCAAAGCGACTTTTATAAAAGAGCTAACGTATAAAATATAGCAAGGAAATTTATTTATAAAGTGTATGTAATTACTTACCTCATGATTGCTCTGGCGTCGTCCGATGCCCTTCCTGAACCTCCTCCTCCTCTCAAATGACACTCGCGAAGATGCAACACGTTTCTAATACACGCGAAAAAATACGGCACTCCCGAAGTGACGGCTTTCATCGCTAATAGCAGGACGGATATCCACAACGCGATATGATTTTGCACGATTTTACACGACGGTCGTCGCTTTTCGCGAGTTAATTACGACATTATTTCAATCTTCCAATTAAAGATAAAGTAATCTCATTTAACCAACGATGCACTTGCCGCATCGTCGGCGGCCGGCTATCTCGAAAGTATCACAGAGGGCCAGATTAGACGCGAGGTAAATGCGAGCTAAACGTGAGGTCAACGCGAAAAGAGTTCGCCAGTCTCTCGTTCCGAGTAAAAACCGCGCCTAACGTCGACTCAATCTCATCAGTCCGCGAATCATATACGAGACACTGAAGAGAATCGCGTGGCGTATGGTAGACACGATGAGTTGAGAAAACTCATTGCTGTCGCTACTACAAGCAGCTACAAACGGAAACGAGCCACGACTTTTCGACCGAGATACAAAATGTTGACTAATCGGAGCAAAATTGACGCTTAGATGCTATACGTGTAAGCTTCGCGACAGATTCGGCGATCAAGACAGATAGACATCTTGAGAGCGAAGGATTCAAAATGATCACTTCTCATCTTGGATCAAGCCCAGAGAAGGGTGTAAGTTGCAAGATATTTTTTTTCCTTTTGACATCCAATATTTATTGCAACTCTTGCTATACATAGAACATTCAGCATTTACATTTGTCTAAATAATTATGTCAGGGAAGCTAACCAGAGTCATATCCTTATATAATACATAAGTATTCAGAAGTGATTCCTATGCATGCGCGCATGCTTCTGCGCATACGCGTGTGTTTCTGTTGGAACCTGTCGTTTTTTAGAGTTGAATATCATCGGTTGTTATTATCAATCGCGGACGGTTTATCATAGTTAGGATCTGCTAATTGTAATTTTCTTATGTACTTTCAAGCTCTTTTCGATCCTTTGACCCGGTTTAAAGACTCGGCAAAATAAATGGTAAGATTAACCGACTTTGGTGCACACTCGTTACCCACTCTCAGCGATACCACTTGTGTCGGTTTCCCTATTTTTATTCCCTGTTAATCAGGATTACGTCTCCATAATATGATCTATGATGTGTAACTCTTTGCGACAAAGGAAGATGCCGAGTCTAAAAGTACGCAAATCGAAACTAATTCTCCTCACCTTGAAATCAGTTTCACCTTGGCCATCTCCCCCAGAATCCCTGAGGCTAGCCTCCGAGGAGGATGGATTTCCCAGATTGATGACCTAGTCTGTCACCCGGAGTAGTTTTATCGGTATCTGCTTTTCTCCATTGTTCGTTTTGTTACTATGATAGAGCTTAAAACTCGTTACGCGAATCGTGATAGACGTGATATTGGAACTCTCGCGGATCTGTTTCGCGGATCATCACCATCGATGGTCCCGTACCTCAAGATTATTACGTGTTTGTATTCCCGCGCACGACAAATGCATATGCACAGACATATTTCTAAAAAAAATCTTGGATAATGCAATAAGATCGATATTAAGAACGAACATTAGTTATTATTTCGAATTCTCTATATAGAGTTATAATTCTATAGCAAAATTAAAATAAGTTTTGTGGTTATTAATTTGCTCAACGATGCTCGCAAAAACTATTCTCTAGAATTTTATAAAACGCATAAAGAGCGCGGATTGGGTCGATCGAGCGATTTTTATGACGCGCGTACTGCCGTTCGTTACTCGCCATTCGGTATTGCTAAAAATATAAAAAGTAAATGAAATATTATTCCTATTACTGTACTAATATTTCAAATTGTAAAATACGTCGCACAATATATTTCGAAAAAGAAATGTATCTCGTTGGATATATTCATGAATCGAGTTTCGTGATGTTTTCTATTCGCGATGCGATTAACTACTTATCAAGTTTCAATGCAAGGATAATTTTATTTAGCTAAATTTATATTTATTCGCGTAGCATTCACATTCACTCCATATTATGCGAATATAATCGCATAAATATGATTAATATTGTAAATTATTTATCGGCATATTCAAGATAGGGGTTACATATCGCGAATTGATGTTCTTGCATCCTGACAAACTTTAATTAAACTAATTGAGACCTTTACGCGTTCGCTCGTATGCGTTAAGCTTTCTGGTAACATTTTCAATTCGCAAATCATTATAATGTTTCATTAACAATGCTTTGTAGAGGATTAACATGTATTTGCATTAACATGTTCAAAGGCTAATACGGAAATGATGCGCGATCTTGCGCAAGAACTCAATATCGTTAATATTCTCGTCCTTTCGCTACTCTATATACCATTTTTATTAAAAATTAATCCATAACTATTCTGTATTAAAGAGAGAGAGGGGGGAGGGGAGGGGGAACACTGACACAATGCAAGAGACGCGTTCAACAAGGTAGAGTGCGTACACGATCGCGTTTATTTCGATGTACGATATTCAACTAAACGACTGATTTCTTTTAACGGCAAAGAGATCGAATAGATCAGACATTTGTAGACTTACTCCGCCGACCCCGCTTGACTCGATCCGTATCCGCTGATTCCATCCCCTTGAATTTGCGCGAAATCTCCGTCGAATCTGGAAAGCAGAAATGATTCTCCGATTTCTCCGATTAGGATTCGATCGGGAGTCAGAGATAAATGTAATCGCGCGATTTATGATATCCATATATCTGCCTTATATACCTTACTACGCAGATATAATCGGGGGCTCGCAAAAATATCCGCCATCGGAGGTTAAGTGCGCGACTTCGCACGGCCGCGTATTCGCGAATTCGCCGGTCAATCTGCGCGTTAGAGCCGAATTAACATTTAGCGGGCGAATGCTCGCATATAGATCGCGCAATAAACGATAGCCTGCGGTCGCATCGTCGCATCGTTTAATATCTACAATATTTACAACGTGATTTGAAGCAAAGCTTCCTTCACGGGCGTACATTAGCCCGGAAAAGATCCGCGCTACGGAGCTTCGCGAGAAGAACATCCGTCAAGTTCGAGAGTCTTATTAGAACTACTCTACGTCGCTACTGTGAGGGGTGATGAGACCTGTGTTGATAAAAGCATTACGTCCCGTTAGCAATAGCAGTTGAAGGTCGAAAGCGAAGCAGATAGCTTCCCCTTCTCGTCGCTCATGCTGGTCGAACGATGTCACTCGCGTGATGACGCGATTCTCCCCCCACTCTGAGCTTGAGGCCGGGAAAGGCCACAACGAAAACATCCCTGTGACCTCTTGGCGACGCGAGACGTAGCCAAAGCTTGAACATGTGTTCGTATAATAGCGAATTAAATCGATGTATCGAATGTCAGTAACGGATTGGTGAAAATTCAGACCTAAGGCACATCGCGAGGAATTTCATAGCGAGAAGTATACTTCGATAGCTACGTCGCGTTCACATGTTCGTACAAGTCGTGCAATTCGCGAGAGTTTATTAATTCATCGGTTCGCTAATCCGTGCGCTCTAAGAGTCTCTAGTTGCGGAATACGAGCGCGCGCTTTGAAGCTGCTTTGAAACTTGTCATGGATAAAGCTTTTTGAAGCTTCTACGAGGCACAGAATCATTTCTGTCTCGCTACACCGCACCTTCCTGCATCGTGCATTTTCTATAAAGAGAGGATGACACCTCGCGAAGATAATAATTAAATTTACTGGGTTACTAAACATCTAATTAACGTGACGTCTGTCTGAATTCCATTCATTTCAGAGAACAATGAACGTGGAATTAACGCGCGTGGGCGCAACGTTTCCATTCGGGTGTCGCTCGAATTAGTATAATTTCAAACAGGACTGTTTGTTCGCAGCAAAGATCGCCATATCGAGATTTGAGGATATCCTGTAGGGGTACGGTCTCCAGAGAACGCCGGGGGTGCTCGATAATTGACTCTGTCTTCAGTTCCCCGGGTTCGTTTCCCGGGCATCTAATTTATTTCCCCTACGTGGTGTGTGCGGCGTATATTTTTCGCACGTACCCTCCACCCTCATCCCGCTACCCTCGAATCTAGCTCGGCGGGGAAAGATATCTCCGGATACGGATTTCGTCAGTAAATCTGATCCGTCCGAAGCGTATCGGGTCGCAATCCTGCAGCTTTCACAGGAAACCGCACAGCGGGACGACATATAATTCCCTGCATTAAAGATTTCTCTTCCCCCTCGCGCAGGGAACGTTTCCGATAAAACTTCATCGATCCCACCGACCCGTCAACGCAGTCAACCCCGTCCAAGGAGTAATCGACGGATCGATAATTCGTAATGACGTAAATGCGATTGTAATATCCAACGAGGGATCTTCTTTTGCGTTCGAGACGCGCGTGCAATATTGCCTCCATAAACTTATATCATCCTTTATTACATGGTTTACAAACTTCGTGCCGTTTTCAACTTGGTTTAACTTTCCTCTTCCCCGCGTGTTTCTCTCTTTCCCTCCCCCTCCGCTCCCACGCGATGCCGATGGCAGGAGCCGCGTCAATTCCGCTGCTAAATGACACGTCCAAGTGGAAATCGATTTATATGATCGATTAAGTAACGCAATTGTGACTACTGAGTTCGAAACTCTTCCATTAGACATCGAGAAAGCTGGCGGGGATGAGAGATCACGTTAAAACTTTGCGCGAGCTCCCCAACTCGCGAGAGCTCCCTTGGGAATTCCGCGGGGGTGTGCCCTCGCCCTTCGCGAACGCGAATAAAAATCGTGGCCGCACCACGTGTCGTGATAAAGCGAATGGTCTCGCGAATGGAGAACGAGCGATGATCGCCGATCCTTTTCGCGAAGCGTTGCGCTTTGCGCTTTTTCGACACATTTCGATCGCGAGGCAAAGCGCCCGATAGCCGCAGCAGAGTTGGCGGAGGCGGAGAAGAAGGAGGGTGGAGAATCGAGAATCGGGGTAAGAAAGGGGATATACACCGGGACGGCCTGCGTTTACGAGCAAGAAGAATGCGGCGCATAAGACATACGGTTTGGACGGTTTTCAGGCCGCGGAGCATGACGTCTTGCAAAATGCAACCAGTAAATTATGCTTCTTACGCGGCGAGCCGTGTCGTAAGCATTCATATCTCGTTGTTTGACATCGGATACGCGGATAGGGGGAGGGAGGGTGGGGGGGGGAGGAGAAGGAGGAGGAATAGAGAAGAGCGGGAATAGCGCGGGCGACCGGGCGCGCGATAAGAAATGCGCCCCATTACTGTGAAATTTTGCGTGCAAGCCATCCCTATCCAAACTCCCACTATCCGTCTCTCTCCATCCGTTTCTTCCCCTACCTCCACCTGGGGTTCTTTTCGCGGAGAGACGGCGGTACGTCGCTTCGAGCAACGTCGAAAGTTCCGTAATCAGCCCACGGCAATGCTCGAGATTACGACGCCTACCTTCGGTGCACAGTACTCTCTCTCTCTCTCTCTCTCTCTCTCTCTCTCTCTCTCTCTCTCTCTCTCTCTCTCTCTCTTCTCCTGCAGTTTCCCTCGCAGCGGCAGGCCGCGTCCCTCGCAGACATGCCGAGAACCCGATGCTTTTCACACCAGATCCCTATAACGAGACCGAACGCGTTGCTGGCGTTGATACGGGAGAATCCTGTGCAGCACGGTCGAGTTGTATCATCGCTAAGTGCAACGTGGATGCCGGCTCCGGAGGAAGCTAGGTCGGCGAACCGTGCGATATCGCAGTGTCGCGTCGACGCCGTCTCTCGCTCGCCTTTAGCCCTTTGGCGCCATTAGCCCGGATATATCGCTGGGATCCGCGTGGATTGCTTTCCGATCAGCTGGCGATGCGCTCGACGATACATCCGAGCGCTGCCGAAAATCGTACGTCGTAGCATTTGATCGGTTAATGTCGGATCTACACACGTATACAGAGGTATATATGCATGTGCAGGCGACCGCGTGGCAATAAATATCGATAATCGATATGCCGGTAGCGGCGATTCGGCCGCCGCGGCGGTGCAGGGGGGAGGCGCGGGTGCGCCGCGGGCCTTGCGCGGCGGAAGGAAAAATCGCGGAGGATGGACGGAAGCGGGGGGTCACGCGCGATCTCTCTCTCTCTCTCTCTTGAGAACGGGGGAGACCACCCGGTGGCGGTTCTGCTTCGTATTAAAAAGCTCGAAGCTCGACCGAAAGGACGCTTTCAGCCGCGCCGACCGACTGTGAATGGCGAATTTGTGACCTCCTTTGCAAAAGCAATTATGTTACTCCCGTCCTTCCTCTGGCGGAGTCGCGATATTCGAGTCTTTTCTGGCACCTTTCTCATTCTCGTCTCTCTCCAGCACCTTCTCTCTTTCTCTCTCTCTCTCTCTCTCTCTCTCTCTCTCTCTCTCTCTCTCCATCTCTCTTTTTCTGTTTCCCTATCTCCGCGCGCGTCCTCCGACAGTCTCGAACGGTTGGCTTTTACATTTTCGAGCTCCTCGCACGGAAAATCGCTCTTACATTCAAACCAAAAGACCCGGCTGCCGTTGGAAGTGCTTTACTCTCGTCGCGGTTAAAGGTCGGCCCGCGCAACGGTTTAATCCCGGCCGGTGATCCCGTTGCTGTTTCCACCGCTATTGTCTACTCGTGATGCGATGAACGACGAGGCAATCCCTTTCGCTGACACACCTCGCACGATAATGCGTTTCTTTTCGGCCGTCCGGCTCCGTCCGAGCTACAAAATAACCAGACGGAATCGCGATCGATCTAAGCCGGGGCTTTTTCCTCGCGATAGCCATCCGTTGCGTCCTTGCAAGAGGAATCGCAAATGCAAACGTCTTTAGCCTTCGGCGTAGTCTTCAGCGGCTCTTATGATACCGGACCGTCCGGTATCGTGACGTACCGGAAGCGCGACGCGCGAGAAGCGGACGAGCGAATCTCGCTTTCCTTCAGCTGTGACGCGAGACGAGAGGAAGATCGATCAACGCGCTTCAGTGCAGATCACTCGGGCGCAGCAGGCAGAACGCCTGGAACGTGAGCCGCCCGGAGAAAGTTCTCCGTTCGAGCTTCCGGCACTCGCGGCGGCTAGGGGTGGAGGGAGGGAGGGAGGGAGGGAGGGAGGGTTCAAACGCCCGACGCGAATCTCTCGGCGCGCGTCTGCCTCGAAGGCGACCACGCGGGACGTCGGGGTTCGTTAGGGCGAGGGAATCCGGGATGATTCTCTCTCCGCGGGATGCCAGTTGGATAAAGGGAATAAACAGCCGGCGCCCTTGGCTAATTGCTTCCCCTAATGGCCGCGAATACGATACCTTATCCACCCTGTCGGCCCGTCGCTACCCTTGCTCTGCCGTCCCGCTCGATTTTTATCAGCCCGGGGACATTCGCGACCCGTCATTCGGCGTCAGCCAAAGGCTGCGCCGTTGACGGCGCGAGAGGAGAGGAGAGGAGAGGAGAGGAGGAGGAGGGGAGCGGAGGAGCGAGGAGGAGGGGGAAATTCGGTAATTTCGGTTCGCTCGGGGATTTATGACGCCAAGCATCATCGTGTCGCGTGTACGCGTCCACGATCGCGTTTCGCGTTCTGCTCCCATGCTGGTTTAATACGATTCAACTGAATTCTCCAATTCGCGTGCCGCCCGCTCCGAGCCAGGCCACGATGAAGCGAGTCGGGCGCGCGCGCGCGCGCGCGCGCGCGCGCGCGGAACTTAATAAATTAATCCCGTAAACGTGGAGAGCCGTGCGTTATTTCGACGGTTATCCGCCGCGCGCATCACGGACATGTGCAGCGCCTGCGGCTTCGCCGTTGCAAGTCCGCCGGAAAATATTCCCGTGGACAACGGGGACCGACGCTGTTGCCTCGCGCACCGTTCCTCCTCCCCCCCTCCCCCCGCCTCCCCCCGCCTCCCGCGTGTGATATATTTACTTAATAAACGTTCCGAACGGTCGGGAAATTTAAATTAAATTTATTCAGCGAAAACAGCGCGTGTAGGCGCGGGAGGAACGGCCGCAGTATTGTTTGCGACTGGACGAGGTGCACGCGCGGGCGGGGAGGGGGGCGAGAGGGAAGGGTAGCGGCGGCGCGACAGAGCAGAGCGGGCGAGGGGGCGAAGCGACCAGAAAGGACAAATGGACAGGCGGAAAGGGAAGAGCGGGGTAGCGAATGAGCGCAAAACGAGAGAGAGAGAGAGAGAGAGAGAGAGAGAAAGGGGTGAGGAGAGCAGGCAGAATAGAAGCGCGTGATAAAGCGTGAGGATGAATGGGAGGGAGAAGAGGAGGAGGCGGAGGAGGAGGAGGGTGGACGACGTACAGCCGCGGAGGAACAAACTGTTGAGGCCAAGTGTGAGAAGAGGATCCTCTCGCGAGAGGATGGCGCATCCGAGTGACGGCGGACACGCAGACATCGATTCGCACAGGCGGAAGAGAAAAACACGAGCGAGAACACGTTCCCGGCGCGCTTTTCCGCGCGACGGAAATGTGTCAAATTCGCGTGCGCGGAGCGTCCGCCGTCCAGCCGCTCCGCGTGATCGCGGACAGGATCGAGGATGACTATGGCATTTGCACCGCGCGCGTGCCGACACGCGCCGCGCTGCGCCGTGGCGCGATGCAACAAAAAGGCATGAGAAAAAAGGAAGAGGACGAGGAGAAGAGAGGCAGAGGGAAGGAGGGAGCGGGGCAACGGCCGCACATCGTTTTCGCATTATCCGAAATTTTTCCGCCCTCGATGGCTCGCGTAATGCGAGCAAACAACGACCGGTTAAACGATCGCGATCGCCGATCGCCTCGTCCGTTCGTTCGTTCGTTTCGCGAATTTCCGCGCACACACATCTCGATTATCGTCACGATACACTTTGCAAACTGCGCGATTGCAACTGCACTTGATCTTCCGCGGCGAGTACCTTCATTAGTTAGCGCCGCCGTCTTCTCTTCCGGCCCTCGCCACCCCCGCCCCCCCCTCTCCCCCTTCCTCATCCGAGAGGATGATTTATTCGATTGCTCGCGCGGAAACGCGAAATTGTTCGACGAGATATCGTTGGCGATGAAATTTGCGTGCCGCAGCGTCGCGAGCGCGGAACGACGGAAACAAGCGAGGGAAGAGAGATTAGTCGGCGCGCCGGGCGAATACTTTTCATCCCATTATGCGTAAAAGAATTAAAGTAGAGATACGCCTTTAAGCCCCCGCGCGTTGCTCGAGCGCGCTCGCGCTTCTCCAGAGTCGCTCGGCGCGGACACCCCCGCGACATTAAGAACTCCGCTCCGAGATTGCCGCCTTTCACGCGTCGCTTGTTCCTTGAGAATTAGCATGTTGATTAAAATTCGACTGGAAAGTCGCTTTGAAACGCGAAACTGGGCCGCAAGTTTCTCCCGGTTCAGGACACGCGCGAGGATGGAAGCGAGGGGGGAGGGGGAGGGGGCGGGGGCGGGGGAAGGCCGCGTCGATGCCGGGACGTGGACAAAGTGGTCATATTTCGCGAGTGTCCCGTGTCTACCCTTTTGTCTTTTCCCCAGCGGCAAACGTTGAAAGCAGCTTGCTGTAAGCGGATATTCTATTTAGGAAAAAAAGTTGGGAGCTCCCTCACCTCCCTCGCCACCCGCTCCCTCGCCGCGGTACGGCATAAAACGGCTTATCGACCGGCCCGTCCCCTCTCCCCTTTCCCTTCCACCGCCCCCTTCATCATCCCTGGTGCGGAATTCGCGCGAGTGTACAAACTAATTTGTTTCTATGCTGGCTGACTCCTCGCGCCGGCCGGTATGCAAACGCAATTTCCCGAAACGCTTCATTTAATTCGCGCGAGAAACGCCGAAACCGAAATCCGATCGTAGAGACGGACGATCGGCATGCAAAAACGCGCGAAACGCGCGAAACGCGCGATGTCGAGCGCCTGTTTGCGACACGAGCAGACGCGGAGCGTCGGAATCGAAGCATCCGTGAAAAATCACGTTGAAGTTTGAAAAATTCGACGACACGCTCGAAACAGAAACGGAAGCTCGCTCGGGGGAACGCTGTCGCTGGACGGCTGCGATTGCTCACGGAACGTATCTTCCTTCTGCCGGCCACGGCGAACAGATTGTCAGAAACTGTCGGATCGTCCGTTAAGCCGGAAGATCAGGCGCGCGCGGGCGGCCGGGAGAGATTTACTTCGATCTCATATTTTTCCGACTGCGCCGTCTGTCGACGCTGCTCCACGTTCCCGGTTCCTCTTCTCTTCGGGATTTATCGAATTACGAGCCGCTGAATTTTTTAGATCCCCGCTTCTTCTTTATCTGTAAAATCTTGCCAACGGCGTCCGGTTTCGGCTCGCGCGTCGCGCCGATCAACGCGGCTTTATAGTACATCATCATAACGCAAACGGAGGAAATCTAAAGAGATCTGCCTCTCTCTCTCTCTCTCTCTCTCTCTCTCTCTCTCTCTGTCTCTGTCTTTTAGATCCTGCCTTAATTGCCGCTTAACTCGTAAACTTTGCATCGGGTACATGGGCTTGATCATTATGGCGGTACCATTGAAATTCGTTCTACTTAGTTTGCGCAGCTGTGCTCGCGCGGCTCATTTCTTCCCTCTACATCTGCGCGCCGTTGTTTGCGCGGTTATAAAAGTAAATTATAGAAATGTATTCATTCCGAGGGCACGCTGAGAATCTAAACCGGGACGGCGTAAACGTTTGCGACGTTCCTCGCGCATGTTCGAGCGCTAATAACGTCACGTGATGTAATTAGCATTATCAGCAGGGCCAGGTGATTTTGAGCGTGAAGCAATTATCCTGAAATATCTCTTTCGTATGTGTGCTTGCCACGTAGGAAAAATCTCATACCATACTCGTCGAATGATCGATGCAGAGTTATCCCTTCGCGTCATCCCTTTTTATATTCCCGGCCTTCTCTTCCATCTGGCCTCATCGCCAACTTTCCGTCGATGATGTCGAGGCGCAGTGATTCCGTAAGTAGATCCGCAACGGGTTAGCGAATCACCATCGCATGCACTGAGTCATACAGAAAATTTCGATTCTGCTTGCTCATAATGATAGGCGTTTCGTAATCGACGATGATGACTCGCCGGAATCGCGCGAGGCTTCCAACACGAAAGATGCGCGTTAATCCAATTCCGCGCCGTTTAACGAAACGCGATGAATGGAATTATGGAAATGGAATTGGCTGCATGGAACGGCTTATCGCTACGAATTACGCTTATCATTATGATGGCTGACAAATAGGCTGACGAGGATGGAATTAGCGAACGGTCATCCGCGCATCCGCGAATAGCAGAGGACGATAAGGAGCAACGAAGAGCGATACTCGCTGCTTCCACTCGCCACGAGCTCTTGAAAAACAACGCTCGCGGATCCGCGCATGCGTGCTCGAGCGCGGATTACGCTACGAATCTCAGGAAGCACGTTATGAGAGTCCCTAATGGAGATTACACGCGGAGGCTAAAGATAAACTGAGGAAATCCGACCTGACAATTCCACCTGAAAACCCTGTGATGTGCCCGCTACATAGTTGACACGCGAGATTACAGAGGCATCCCGTAAATTGCGGCAACGAGTTCGCGCTATTATGTCCCCCGGATAGTGATTGCGTAAAGTATAGTCCCCTACAAGCCGCTCTTTTGTACGCATCGACGCGTACTCGAAAGCTATAAAAGATAGACAACGGCGGCGATCCGCTCGTAACAGCGAAAAATGCGCTTCATCAGGCTCGCGCTCTCGTGCGCGCTCGTGATCGCGTGGTCCCGAGCCGACCACGGCGTAGAACTGGAGATTCCCCAGGGATTCCTCAAGGGCATCAAGCTCACCACTGTTCTTCAGAACAAGCCATACTTCAGCTTTAAAGGGATACCCTACGCGAAGCCCAATATCGGTCGCAATAAATTCCAGGTACGTCAATCGCCGCGCGTTATTACCTAACGATGCGTTTGCTTCTCGAATTGGCCGACAAATGGATGATGATGTTGCAAATTGGAAATGTTGGTCGCGTAACGATGATTTCGAAGATGCCGGAGCCAGCCGATTCCTGGGAGGGCACGTATGATGCGACTTTCTACCGTCCGACCTGCGTCTTCTCCTCTATGCTGAATCACGAGGTGATGGGCGATGAAGATTGCCTCTATCTTAACGTTCACACCCAGCTGTTGGATAAAGACGCTCGTAAAGCCGTGATGGTATGGTTCCACGGCGGTGGCTTCAACAGCGCTATCGAAAACCACCTCTTCGGGCCCGACTTTTTGCTCGAGAAGGACGTCGTCCTCGTGACCCTCAATTACAGAGTCGGCGTGATCGGTGCGTATGTGTCGTCTCGACGGTATCGATCCCTTCGATCCCCATAAGCCCCTTTCAACGAGATAGACGACATGTGCATCGGATGTGCATGAGAGATCGAGATTCGTACGTCGTCTACGTACACGGACGTCTACGTCACAGAAATCACGCGCGAGAGCATAACGCGATTGGTCGAACGCAAACTGTAGATTCAAGCGTCGTCGTCGAGCGCACGAGCGGCTAAGAGTTGGCGGGGTGAATTTTCAGGATTCTTAAACACCGGCGACGAGAACGCGCCCGGCAACGCCGGCCTGAAGGATCAGGTGATGGCGCTGAGGTGGGTGAAGGATAACATACATTACTTCGGCGGCTCTCCCAATCGCGTCACCATCTTCGGCGAAGGCGCGGGAGCGAGCTCCGTCCAATTTCACATGATGTCTCCCATGTCCGATGGTGAGAGGCCGGGGTACGGGCGCGATACGATCGCGAGATAGCCCGAGAAAAAGCCCGTCGATCAGCGTAAAAGCTGTACGCTATTTTATTGCATCCCGCGCAGGTTTGTTCAACAGCGGCATCCAGCAGAGCGGGAGCGCGATCAACGCGTGGGCAATGTCGCACAAACCCAGTAGAGAGCTGGCGTTCAAATTGGGCAATAAGCTCGGCATCGAAACCGACGACACGGCCGAGCTGGTGGCCAGGCTCGCGGGATTCAACGCCAAGGAACTGATAGCCGCCAGCAACGAATTGATGAAGACCGAGGTACGCGAGCGCCACTGGCTCTCGTCGCTCTTAAATGCGCGCCTCTCATCCACGGCGGATTAATCGCGTTAATTGGCACGCTAGGAGCCGGTCGTTGCGCGCGCGTAACGCACCACCGGCAATCGCCGCGCATTAATTGAAGCTTATTGTACGATACGCCGGCCTATGATCTGAAAACGCGCTAATGAGCGGGCGTACAATCATCCGCGATTACGATTGCATTGCAGAAGATCGTGGCCGACCGTATCGGCGTGTTTCTACCGTCCGTCGAGGTCGACATGGGACAGGAGATATTCCTGCCGGCCGATCCCTGGACGCTCCTCAAGTTCGGCAAGATCGCCGACGTGCCGCTCATAGCCGGCTTCACGACCGACGAGTCCCTCTTCTTCATAGAGGGTAATCGTCATCGATAATGAACGCGCGCGCGCGCGCGCGTAATTCCGACACGGGATTGTCCACTGTTTGCCCGTTGTTTCAGAGACGCTCCGCCACATCGATTACATGAACGAGAACGTTGACATCTTCGTGCCGGACAATCTGAACATAACCGACGCCGCGCACAAGGACCGAGTCGGCGAGAACATCAGGCGCTTCTACTTCGGGGATAAGTGGATCTCCACGGAAACCAAGAAAGAGTTCGCGATGGCGAGTACTCGACGTCTCTAATGTCTCGCTCACTCTCGGTGACGATACGTGCATGTGTGTATGTACACGTATGTATGTACGCGTACACGTATACGTATACCGATGAGACACTCCGCCATGGAGCGGGGCACCGATAAGTTTAACGACGCGAGTATCAAGGCCGTTTGTGCATTTTAGATGCTGAACGACGTCCTATTTGACGCCGCGATCGCGTTCAGCTTGGAGATATTAAGCATCCGAAATTCCGCGCCAATTTACGAATACCTATTCTCTTACGAAGCTCCGTTGGGTTTCTTGAAAACTCTCTTCCATGCGAAAGGCGGTGAGTTACATAGCGACGTCGCGCGTTCGCGTTACGTCATTACGCTCCGAGACGGATGCAGTTTGCGCCAATTCTGCATTAATGAGTCGCATTTATTCATGATCGCTGCTCGCTCGCTCAAGGAGGCGTCGCTCACGGTGACGAGATGACTTATGAATTCTATTCGGATTCCCTGAAAAACATACCGCAAGCCGGCTCGCCCGCCGAGAGAATGACGCACATTTTCACCAGCTTGCTGACCAACTTCGCCAAAGACGGGTACGTCTGAACACGATCTCCAGGCTAAGCGAACAGCGGACAGAACGTTGGGAATGATCGTTTCAGCAATCCTACGTCGAGCATGGACGACTACGTGAACGTAAACTGGGAGCCCAGGGGCAGCGAGGATAATTACATGGACATCAATCAGGAGCTGAGGATGGAGAAAGACTTGCTGCAAGGCAGGAAGAACTTTTGGCTAAATCTGTACAAAGATATCGCGAGCTAGAGTTACACCCGTGGATGCGGCCAGGTCGAAACTAGAGAACGCGATGCAGAGTACATCAGACCACAGCGAATCTTGGAAATAACGATAAGGCGCGATTAATCTTACGGTATGTCGCGATATATGTCATACGCTGTAAAGATCCTACACCTGTACTCGAATAAAGCACCATTAACTGAAAATCCAAATGATCGAACTCTAAGCAGCCACCTTGAGAAAAAGGAGCAGCGCGTCTCGGCAACATCTGCACTTTGCGTCTTGCGCTGAATCGATCAAAGTCGACGGGATTAAACGATATAGCTTGATATTAATCCCGCGGTCGGCGGGATTTTCCAACGGCGGTTTCCGGTCCGTTCCGCGTGTTCCAAGTTCGCGTTCATCGACGCCTCGCCGATGCGGTCGCGGGCGCGATTGTCGAGAGAGCGAGAGCGAGAGCGAGAGAGAGAGAAAGAGAGAGAGAGGGTGGGCGGGGGAGGGTGGAGGGGGCGAGCGCGATGCCGAGAGATCGCGTCTGAAGCGGGAAAATTGTTGCGGGACGACATGTTGATGCGACCCGGGTAGACCCTTAGCAGTTGGTTACTGCGGTCGAGATTGGCAATTTGTTGTATCCCGCGGCCTCTCTCTCCCTCCCGCCCTTTCTCTGTCTCTCGCTCCCCTCTCTTCCCTCTCATTGTCAGCCCCGAAGCATCCCTTTCTCGTACGCGCGCTCGTGGCGGTTCCGCATCTCTGCTCGCGGTGGTCGGAAATATATATCCGGAGGCGCGTGCGGAGTTAGTCACGCACGCACGCACGCACGCACGCACGCACGCACGCACGCAGGCACGACGGCCACCGGCAGAGCCGACGCATTGGACGAAAGGGAAATTTATGCCCTTGTCAGCGTACGCCGCGCACCAAATGGTAACAAATAGGGCCGCAGTCGCCGCCGGCAAGAAACTCTTCCGTCGTTACCGCTCGCGCTCGCTTGCTCGCGGCGCACCGTAAACAATTCGCGAATAATAATCGCGCGGAATGGGAGTTATTGCGGCGGGAGCGGCGCGGAGCGGCGCGGCGACTGCGGCTGCAGCTGTTGCTGCTGCTGGCTTGCTCCGCGGTGCCGTTTTCATGCGGGACCGCGGAAAGTTTTCGCGTATAACGAGGCGAAACCGCCGGCCGGGCGCCGCCGTTCCGCGCCGCGCCTGTGTCAGTTCCCTAACGAAATTACGCGCTTGTTTCGGTGAACGAATAAGCGGCAACTTTTGCTCGCAAAGTAAGTAACGGAGGACAGTCAGGCCGACGCCAGGCGTCGCCGGCCTGGACGCGCGAGATCTCGCGTGGAGAATGCGTCCGAGCTCGCTGATACTGCAATCTCGACGAACGGCCCGTCTGATGTCGGCTCGACGATTTTATGGCACGATCATCACGATGCGCGGTGCCCTCGTAGCACGCGCGAGACCGCCGCGCGTTTATATATTGATCCCGCGCTCCGGATACGCGCGGCTGCGGGAACTCGCGCGCGCGACTCTCTGCAATCGATCATCTCGCCGCGGGCGAAGAAAGTCCGACGCCGTCGCGTCTGAATAAGCGATATTGTTAAAGCGGAGTTTTCATTCTTCACCGTCAATAGGATTGCGCGCAATGATGTTGCTGTCTCCGCGGGATTGACCGATCGGAAGTATCGGGAGGATTGATGAGTCTTGCCGGCTCCTCAGACGAGCTCCGCGATTTTCGCCTCAATAACAACTTAATATCTCGTCTCTGCCTCCCTCCCTCTCTCTCTCTCTCTCTTCCTCTCTGAGCGAGCGTTCTCCGGCTGCCTCTCGCAACGTCGCTCTCGAGTCCGCGCCGCGAATGCAACGAGCGAATGCGAGATAATGCGACGATGGAAACAAACACTGCACGATACGTCGTCGCTAATCCGAAATCGTCGGCAACTCTTCCCCTCCCCCCGTCGTCTTATTCGCGCTTGCATTCGCGGCGTCGTTGTAGCTCCGTTGTCTTAACAAGCGGACAAACTCGGTTTGACGATACCAGAATTCGCGCGCGCGGCGACTTTGTCGACGACACTTGACTCGAGATAAGCGCGCTCGTTTTCGACGGCTCGCAATTTGGGAACGCCAAAGAGGACGACCTGCTTTCTCGATGTTACTCGATCGGACCGTCGTCGGGGCTCATCAGCGTTAGCACGCTGCAACGTGCAACAGCAGACTCTCTCGTAATCCTGCCCGGCTCGAGGAGCACTCTTTCTCTCGATAACATGCGCAATAGTCCATTTGCCGACTTCGATTTCTACTTCCGCGCGCACGTTTCATCGTGACGCAGCTCTCAAGTCGCGGTCGCCTCGCGGGACAGGCGGGACGACGTCTCGAGATTATGTATTAGTTAGCAGACGCTCTCAGACGCCTCGCCTTCGCCGGCGCTTAAGGCGCCGAGCGCAACCCCCCACATCTGCACACACACACACACACACACACACACACACACACACACACACACACACACACACACACACACACACACACACACACACCCCTCTCTCTCTCCCCACGGAGCACCGCGGGGCAAACATTTACGTTCGTAGCCCAGCGATTTCTCCTACGTGATGCATCCGGATCGCATTTGGATTAGTCCCGATCTTTAACCCGCGGTGTGAATATTGAAATCCCCCGGTCGTGTCGACCCAATTCGACCGCTTGCCTGGTCTCCTTGGTCCCTCCTGCCGATATCATAGAGGAATGCATAATCCGCCAAAATAACGATCAGCTGCGATTCCGGGGCGAGCGAGGCGAATGGAGGGGATCGGGGAATGTTGCTGTATCGGTCGTTTGCACGGGGAGCGATACCTCGCGGGAAATCAATTCGATGATGGACATTACGGTCACGTGTGTGTCTAATAACGCGTTGCCCACGCGATTTATCTCGCGATACTTTCGAGCAACGATCCCTCCTCCCCTCCTCCTCCCCCCTCATTTCAGAATGGGGATCTGAAACGTACGTTCGGCTATTATGTCAGTAGCACCGGCGAGCGAGGAGGAAATCCGCAACGAATGCGCGCGCAGAGAGAAAGGAAATTAAAACCGCGGTCAATTTTGCGCCGCAGCTCTCCTTCTCTCTTGTTCTCTCTCTCTCTCTCTCTCTCTCTCTCTCTCTCTCTCTCTCCCTTCTTTTGTATAAGTAAAAAATTCGGTCGGGCTGTGAATGTGCTCGACGAATGGTCGAAATGCCCCGGCAAAATTGGTTTATTCGGGAGAACGTCGCGCGCATCTCCCTCGTTTTTTTCCGATCCGACGAAAATAGTATCGGAAAAATTGCCGATCGTATTCTCGCGTCCCTCTGGATCCGGTCTTTCCGCGGAAATTCGAAATTTTCCGCAAGATACGCGTTCCGCGCCTTCTCCGATCGCGACGCGCTCGGTGATACCGTTCGCGGCTTAACGAAAAAGAAACGCCAACGAACTAGGCCGGCCTAGTGAAATTAAGACTCGGGGAACAGTGAGATCCTCTTAGCGGATCATTGCGGGCTTAATACGACGGCAAATGAGTTGGATGCTGCCGTTTAACGATAGTTCCTGACAAATATGAGGGACAGTGTGAAACAACGCAAATGTTTGCACTGTATTATGGGAGCGCTACCGCCAGCGCTCCCATTTCCGGTGTGTGTTCATGTGCTCGCGCACGTGTAACCGGCGCACGTATTTTAACGGCGGCTCCCTGTGTATCATATGCGCGCGCGCGCGCGCGTGGTAACCGGGAAAAATGAGGGAAAAAAATAAAGAAGGAAAATGCTGCTGATCCATTAACGACACGGTCAATAAATAATAACGGCTCAACGATTTCCTATAATTACGAGCGGCTGGCTCGGGCCGCCCCGAATGAATGGGATTTACAGCGTGTGGCGTTTTCATTCGGGCGCCGATACGCCCTTCCCGAGCACTCGGCGACCCGTCGCTTGTTCGTTTTGCGCGTCCATTTATTCAAATTACTCTCGCAGCTCGTTGATTAAGTATTCGGTAGAGATTAATAGCCACTTTGCGCCGCTGAATAATTCCTGGACGGACAGGCTGCGATAAAACTTGCACAATTTTTCCCACAGTTTCATTCAAGCCGCCGTAATATTATAATATTTCGCAGGCGGATGCAACACGCACGCGGGCGCGGGGGAGTCTCCCTGCTTCCTTCCTTCTCTCTCTCTCTCTCTCTCTCTCTCTCTCTCTCTCTCTCTCTCTCTCTCTCACGCGCGCGGCCGTAAACATTGCGTTCCGCATTGACGTGGCGGTCAACGGCTCGGTCTGGCGCACAATGCGTCTCGATTGCATATTGCTTATGCACTTGGGCGCGGACGTTGGTTCAACGTCAACGATTAAATCCGCATTCCCGTATCCATGCAATATGGAGCGTGTGTGGGACGAAACACGAGGGTTAAGCGCGCAGTAGCACGCGTCAATTCGCTCAGACATCTCGTCTGCGGCCAACGATGCCCGCCGAGGGCGTTTAACGGCGGAGGACCGGCGCCTCTTTCCTTTCTTGTCCCCCGCCTGTCCCTGTCCCTTTCTCTGTCCGCGCCAGACTGTGCTCTCTAATTTGCGGAATGCCGAGTAAATAATTCTATAATGTATTTACATTATCATTCATCGGCGGCGACGGCGACAGCGGCAGTGGCGGCAATCGAGCCGCGCGTTGGTCGGATGTCATTGTTTGCCCATCCCCTAAGGCTAACCACCGTCACCCACAATATTACAGAATTACTACATAGCCCGCCCGTTCGTCTCTTTGCCCCTCTACCCTCTGCCTCCTGCTCGCGACCAATACCGTGTACATTACGTACGTACATCGGCGGAGTCCGCCGCCTCCAATATTAGTTCCGATGCCAGTGCGGAAATTGCATTGATAATGCTAATTAAATTGGTTTGTTTGTTAATTGGACCTGTAAAGGTCCCGATCCTTGTGTGTCCTGGTAGATTACCCGGCTATCGATCCATCGGCCGGCCACCCCGCGCCGCGCCGCGTGCCTCAAATCAAGCGTGATCCTCCGCCGCCGGTCGATGATAATATGTCGTTGCCCCCGCGTAACCCTTCGCCTGCCTCTCCCTCCCTTCTCTCGCATAGTTTTGGCAACAATTTTCGATTCGGCGTCGTTGATATCGCGCGCCGCTGGATATCGGACGGTATCGAGTTAATTAGCAGAACGCGTATCGTCGCGCACAGCCGGCGCGCGGGCCGGCGCGTTAAGGTAACTTTATCCGTCTCACTTCAGGCATGACGGCTTCGGCTGCAACGAGTTATTAATTAATCGAGTTGATACGATCAACAGCTCGGCGTTCTGTAATCGCGCGCGTTCCCGCCGAGAGCTCCGTCCTAACGAACGCGTGTTTGCGAATTCGCGCGGCGACCGCGCTTCGCTCCCTTTGCGCGAGGATTTGCGAGGCAACGCGATCGATTCCTCCCTCTCGTGAATCTTCACCCTAATGTTCCCCGGGTTCGCGGACCGCGAACTGAAAGCGGAGCACTTGTTTTCCGATTCGAATCTCTGGGACTTGGACACGATGGTACAATATCGCTGCAGCGCGATCCATCAGTCGCGAGTCTCGCCGACATCGAGTGCTCTCGCAAACGCGTCGAACCTGAAACGTACGCTTGTCCCGCGCCTCCAAGACCTCTCTCCTCTCCCCTCCTCTCCCATCTCTCTCTCTCTCTCTCTCTCTCTCTCTCTCTCTCTCTCTCTCTCTCTCTCTCTCTCTCTCTCCGCAAAGTGTGCAAKTGCSCGGGGAATGAACACGCGACTCGATTGCCTGCATAGAATTGCATGGAATTTCTTCGGACGATTTCGCGCGCGTGTCACTCGCGAGTTTCGACGATTGACGATTCCAACGACACCGTCTCGTCGCGTTCAACAGCCAAACCCGCCATCCGTCCGGAATCCGATCAGATGTTAAGCGTTCACGGTTAGACGCACCGAAATTTCATTATGAATCTAATCGCGGGGATGATTCGCCTAATTGATAAGCGCGGGCGCGCGCATCAGGGCTGTATCAATGCGGCTCGCATCCGCGGACGTTCCCCGCGGATGCATAATTGCGAGGACGTAACAGCCGGTTAAACAGGGGGCAGGATTTTATGGACCGTCGTGCGACAGATGTCAGACACGGCTGATTAATAGTCCAAGTTACCGTCACGCGGAAATAGCGGTAAGACACGGGGATTAGCGCCGCTGCGAGCTACGGCTGGCTACGCCCGTGGCCTGCCCGTGCATTATGTCTGAAAATAGGTCGCGTTGTTTTCGTGCAACAGCTTGGTCAATGCGCGAATCAATTATACCGCGCGCAAACAGACTCCCCCTCCCCCCCGCCCCGTTGCGTAGCGCACGACAATGCGAACGTGACGCGGGCGAGCGCGGGATGCGCGTGTGCGCGTGCGCGTGCGTGTGCAACACCGAGCGAGTTAATACCGGCTCGAGATATATTATATCATAAATAATTTATTCGATGCGATGATTACAAGTCCAATTTGTAGAGCGATTTGCACCCGATGAAACCGATGAGCGCGAGGGCGGCGTGCGCGGCCTGCGAAACGAAATATCGAAATTAATCTCGCGATTGGTTGCAAAATCCGTAAGTCAACAGCAATTTATTCAATTTGTTTTCTGCAATCGGCGATAATCCGACGCGATGCGTCAGTCAAATTATGCGCGGCGCCACGCGCGATTATAATGCCCGCGAGAAATTTCACCGGATGCCGTCACGCCAAGGTGCCGCCTCTCGCCCTTCGCCCTTCGTGACCTTTGCAGCCTCTTTATCCTTTCACGGTGCCATCCCGCGCGGGCAACTCCTCTCCTCTCCCTCACCTCGTGGGAAATCGTGTGGTTAGCCGCTAACTAATTTCCATGCGGCAACTTGGGTGATAATATCGAAAAATCACGGCGCGATGCGAAGCGCATCCCGGCCCGGCTTTGCCGATGCGAGCGTTATGCGTCCGCTGTCATGCTGAAAATGAATGCGATTTCCATCGCTGCGATAATTTTATTTTATATCCCGCGACAGAGAGGGATATAAAAGCGGGGGGGGGGGGGCGGGCGAGGTGGAGGTAAATCCGAAAAATACTTGGATTAATAATCCGCTAATCGGATTGCGATAACGATATCGCCCGGCTCCCGATCCACCGGCGTTCATCAATTGTCCCGCCGCCGGAGGAATCGAGTCCGATTCGCAAAATTATCCGTCAGCGACTCAAGCCGCTAATACCCGCGCTACTTGCGCGCGGCGCGCGATTATGCATTAATTACGTTAATTACAGATCGAGATTCGACATGGGAAGGAAACTAGCGCTCGTCCCTCCGATCCGCCATTGTTTCCAGCGATGTTCCGTGCCGGGAGGGCGAGTCTCCCACGCGCTCGCGTCCGGTTATAAAAATCCCGGCGCGCTCGCGGCTTATTATCGCTCATCTTGGCGATAGAGATTACGGAATCATCCACGCGGCAAAACGGCCCAATTTGCCGCCCGAGCGAGCCTTACAGCGCCTGTAGCGGGTTATGCGCGCGCCGTGGGACGGGGGACGAAAAAAATAGAGGACAGAAGGAAGAGAGGGTGAGGGGAGGGAGGGGGAGGGGGAGGGAGCGGCGAGATCGCCCGGTTGATTATCCCGGGCTCGACCAATCTTCGTCGCGCAGCTGTTTTTCTCATCCTGGCCGAGCCGAGGCAGAGACGCCACCGCCGCTGTCTTCCTTTCCTCTCTTCCACCAAGGGGGAGGCAAAAAAGTCCCTAGTGACTCGCTCGCGACCGGCTCGCCGTTTCTCCCTGGGAATTAACCGAGCTGGGCAATCGCCGTTCATAAACAGCGCCCGCGAATCCACCGCTCGGACGGCGATACGTTTAGCTGGATGGCGAGAGGAGAGGGTGGCGGGAAGAAGGCGACGGTGGCGGTAACCACGGTGGTCCTATCGCACTACGGCCAAAAGAAAAATCTGCCCGCGCCCCGAGACAAAAGTGTCCACTTCCGAGCTATTTTATCTTAACTGCCGCAGGTTTCCCTCCCCCGGTCTTTCTTCTGCGCCTGCCTCTCCTGCCCTTTGTGGGTCTTTCTCTCCAGCTTCCTCTCTCTCTCTCTCTCTCTCTCTCTCTCTCTCTCTCTCTCTTCCTCTCTGTCCTTCCATCGCAGTTGGTCTGAGCCGGGGAGAGCAGAATGGAGAGAGGATAAGAAGGTAGTTAGTATGGGGAGACATTAGTGGCGGCAACTGGGGCGACCGAGCTTCTCTCGCGCTTCTGCGACCGTCCGTCCTTGCTACCCTACTTCTAGTTCCTCCCGCGCGGCCTGTTCTCTTCTCACCCTCCCGCGCTCCCCCGCTCCCACCGCCGCCGTCTTTCGCTTTACCGCGCCACCCTATCCTGCACTCCGCCCCCTCCGACCGCCGAGTCCCTAGACTTCATCCCCGCGCCTCAACGGGAATCAATAGTGAAACGCCAGAGTCTCTACCTGTCGAGGTCGAGTGTCGGACAGACGAGTTTTGTCTCGTTTCCCACCGAACGTGGCCTGCCCGCGCTCTTCCTACCGCTGGAAAAATATGCGCCCCGCTCGTCGGGGGGATCCCCGCCCCGCCCCGTGGGTCGACCGCGGGGAGATCGTTTTTCGCGATGGACCGAACGTGGATGGTTCGCGGATGGCGAGAGATGCATATGCATGCGAAGCGCTTCTTCAGTTCGTTCGATCGTGCTTGTCGTCGTAATTCCCGATGAATCGATTACCCTTTCGCAGTCCATTAGATCCTTACGTCTGCCTCCTCTCGCGGAGGCCATTACGCGCCATTCGAGGGTAAAATGGAATTTTATATTTTCAAATCGGAGAAGTCACGTATAGATATATATATATCCTCGAGTTTCAAAGCTCGGTCACGTGTGTACGTGTGTACAGCGAGATCTTTGAAAGTTGAGAATTTCAGCGAAATTTATGGCAAGCTGAAAAAACTTTCTATTATACGCGGTTACGGATAATGCGGCATGCATAATACATCGAACAAAGAAACGGATGAATTTCGAAAAGCGGGATATTGGATGAACAGTTGAAACAAGAGCTCCGGTAAACGACACTATACACAAGAGCCAGCAAATGGTATCAGCGTTACAGATATCGACATATCGGCACAGCGGTGAAGTCGCTGAAAATGAGCGCGGGATTATTCCCATAAATAAATCAATCTCCAAAGAGGACGCGAATGAAGCTTGCAATACTTTTCGCAATACTCTTTCATTCATCCGATACCCTTATCCATATCCACGCGTATCCACGTACCTGCACACGTACACGCGCATTATTCGCGCATACAACGGCAGGACATGGCCGCGTAATACGCGGATATTCATATTCAGCGCGCCTCGCGAATAAACAACAATCGCACGCGCGCGGATCCGCGGAGCGTTTTCGTTTTCATTAAAAACACCGACATCGCGCATCGAGGAAGAAGAATGCTCGATGCCGCGCGATCGGACGGTGAAAACGGCGTTACCTCGGAATTGCGTCACGTCCTTGCACCGTGCTGCAATGTGACAAAACGTTCGTATGCACCGGTGCACCGGTGCGGGACGCAATGTATTTCGGTGGCGGGTTCCTTCGGCGCATCGCCGATGTAGGACAGCTGGAAAAGTGCACGGCGTTTGACTGGGCGAATAAAGCCGCAACGATGGGGACCTTCGCCGACGATCTGCGGCGAAACAAATGGAGTGCCGAACGTCGGAATCTTGCCGGCTTGTTCCACTTGCATACCGCGCTGGTCGGCAGTGCGCGCGTAGCTCGCGCTGAATGTATAACTAATACCGTCGCTATCGACTGAAAATATCTTTAATGCATTTTTTAGCGAGAGAACCGGCCGCTCAGCTTGCGTGCTCTCTCACGGGAACGTTCTCGGACTCGTCCCCGCTAATTGTAGGACCAAAAGCTCCTCTCTGTCTCTCTCTCTCTCTCTCACTCCCTCGAGCAGTTTGCGTGACAAGCAGCGAGACAAGAAACAGTGTTTACTACGCGAGATTACGATTACGCAATGCGATTGCGCGATCGAGCAGCTATTTTTAATAAACCGCCGGCTTTCCTCGCGGTGCGGCATGCGACGATGACGTGCGAACGGAGCGTAACGATGCGCGTTTGATCCGCGACTCTGGCGTCTCTCGTGCCTTTAATCAATTACCACGGCTTCTGATACGAGCTTGCCAAACCAGCGCGGTCTTCCGCCTCGCCGTACGCGTACGTAGGAACGATCTACGTTTGCCCAGACCGAGCGCACGCTCTCTTCGAGATGTCTCCGAGAGCGAACGCCGATGCACTTCAGGATGTGCGTTGCGCATTATCGCGCTACACCTCTCTCACCCCGAGATCGCCTTCATCTTGTATCGATGAAGAACAAGAACATCTCGAATACGATTACTTTGAACGCAATACAATACATTTGTGTCCGTTCGCGTAATTGCCTCAGCATCTTCTCGTGACTCTCGAGAAGAGACTTTGCCGACCGGTGAGCTGCCCTCGCCGATTTCCGGCGAGTATAACCCTGTGAGTTTGCTCCGCATTTCCATCGCGAAATACCTTTGATCGCCGGACCGTCCCGCGGGAGAATCACGATTCGTCAATACCCGAAAACAGCGATCGACTCTCGCGTTTGTGGTAGCACTGCGAGTACTAAGTTCCGGTCGCGAGGTCCGGCAAATACGTAATAACGTATCTCGGTTTCTTCCGCTCGTTTCCTGCGTGCGAGTGCAGAGCGCAGCCGAGAATAGAACTCGGACCCGTCAGATGCGTTATTGAGATACGACCGTGCGTTAATCATCGGTTGACACGCGACTCACCCTCGCCCTCTCGCGGCGGGGCTGTAGGAAAGGTCGGCTTATTTAAAAGGAGAAACAAAAGGGGATATTCTTGGATATTCGTGCCCCTATGCGTGGTGGCGATTGCCAGCGTGATTCGCGTCACCCGAAATAGCTCGTCGTGCGCGAGCACGATTATAAATAGATTCGGCGATCGCGCGAGTGTCGCTAAACCGGCGACTCCTCCACATTCAAAGCCGAACGTTGATTCGCGCTGCTTCGCGGAATCCTTTTAGGATTTCATAAACGCGTTGAGCTCCGATAGAGAGAGAGAGAGAGAGAGAGAGAGAGAGAGAGAGAGAGAGAGAAAGAGAGAAGAGAGAAAAAGCGCATATGGCGCATATCTCGACGCAATGTGATGGAAATATAAATCGCGCTTCGCCGCAATTGGCCGGCTCGGCTGATCCCATATAATCAGATACGATCCATTTACGCGGAATTCCCTGTAATTGAACCGAGTGACCGCAGGTATGCGAACTTGCGATTGATCTCCGGCGGACCCGCCGTTTCCGCGTGCATAAACTGACTCTCGCGCGAGTGGATGTGCGTAATTAATCCGACGGGAAAATGAGCCCGCATAATGATATCAAGGTCGTGAGTAACGTCATACCGGTGAAATCGTTTTGAAATTCATATCGCGCGATCGGGGGCGGGCGGGCGGGCGGGCGAGAGAGGGAATAATCGCGGAAAGATTCGCGCGTCGGGTTTGCGACGAGATTACGCGCGCGCGCGCGCGCGCCATGTCAAGGGAGAAATGTCGAATTGACGAACGTATTCGGGACGATATTCACGCGCGAATTAAACGCGCGCGGTACGATATTCGCGCGGAAGCACGCGGGCTCGCGCAGACGTCGATGGAAAATCGCGCGGGACCACGCATCCTCTCCCTCCTCCTCCCCCCCCCTCCCCCAACATCCCCCTGCATCCTGCCGCTGCGAAGGGCGAACGGCGAGGATTATTCATATCGTGTAATCGCCAATGGAGTTGCCACGTTAACAAAGAGTCGCTACGTTATGCGAGACGTGACGCCACCACTGGTGCAATTAACCACACGTGTTGCGGCACGCGGAAGGAGACGCAGGGACGTGATCGTACCTGGCGAGCACGAGCCCCGCATTCGATACGAGAGATCCCGAGATTGGCCACGATGTTATTGCACTTGTTACAGACGGCCTGTCTGCTCGGGCGGCAGTTAATCAGCTCGGATTTAAAAGTCCCTCGGGGAAACGTACGCGGGGCACGGCGGAATCGCTCCTCGCGCCTCGCGCATTCCCGGAGAAACCCGTGTTATTAAGATGGAGAGGGAGAGAGAGAGAGAGAGAGAGAGAGAGAGAGAGAGAGAGAGAGAGAGAGAGAGAGAGAGAGAGAGAGAGAGAGAGANNGAGAGAGAGAGAGAGAGAGAGAGAGAGAGAGAGAGAGAGAGAGAGAGAGAGAGAGAGAGAGAGAGAGAGAAAGAGAGGGAAGAGAAAAAGCGCGTCTGTGTAAACTGCGCCCCGCGCACCTGAGGAACGCTCATCGTGCCAAATTGCATCGCTCAATCGGGACGGTAATCGATTGCGGTAAAACGATTGCGCGGAATGATAATCCCATCGAGAATATCAATCGAGAAGTAGATTGGCAAAATTCCCTTTACGAATAATTTCTGCGGCCGTTAAAAACTCCGATGACGATGCCCGCGCGCAAATCGGTGCGCTAATACACGCGGTTCCGCGGCAATCTCGGAAACAGATTCGCCGCGGAAAGTAAACGCGCGACGAACGATGAAGTTCAACATTCGGCAGGACATTATTACATATCCGGCGATGGTGTTTTCCTTGTTCCTTTCGTTTTTTTTTTCTTTTCTTCTTCTTTTCCCTCGCGAGAGAGCGACGCGTATTCGATAATTATCGCACGCCTGAATATTTATAGCGGCATTAAGGAAACAATTCCGCGCCCTCCCTCCGGCTACCGCCGCCGCCGCCGCCGCCGCCGCGCGATTTTGACGTCCGTGCTGATATTATTATCTGCCGCTGTGTTTTACGCGGGCAGAAAATTGAAAAGCTCTTTAAGACTAACGCGGCACGATGCTATCTGGTTTCTCGGGCATTATCGATAATTATACCTTTCACGAACGGCAATACACCCGATAAGAGGCATATACTCCGCCGCTGGTATAACCGTACATACGGATTACGTAGGTGAAAAGTGGCGGCGCGGCGAGGGGCGAGTTTCTGACACGCGATCCAGCTTCCTCGAAAGCCAAGCGAGCGTGGAAAGCGTTCGACATGAAAGCTTCCTCGTTGCTTTCGCTGCCTTCCTCCCCTCTTTCCCCCGTTTACTCCGCGTACTTGGTATTTTTCTTTCCTTTTCTCTCTTTTTTCTTTCTTTCTTTTTATTTTTTTTTCTCTTTTCTCTCTCTCTCTCTCTCTCTCTCTCCTTTCCCGCCCGCTTTCCTTCGTACAATTTTTACGACCGGTCTCTCCTCCTCCTCCTCCTCCCCCTCCCCCTCGCCTCTCCCTCGGCCTCTCCCGTTCCCGTGTCGTCGATAATTGTAATCGACGAAGGAGGATAAGGAGAGAAAAAGAGAGAAAGGTCCCGATGCACCGCTGAGATTACGTCGGGCGAATACTGTCATCTGTAATTATCGCATAACTCATTATTATTACTACGTTATTAATCTATTATTATTATTATTATTATTATTATTATCGAGTTACTACGCGATTTATCTCTCGTCTTTTTATTTATCTCTTTTATCTCTTTCGTCGACGAGCGGAGGATGCCGGATCTTCTGAAATTTGCCTCTCCCTCAAAGAGAACTTCTAAGAATCTGCTAACGATCGTTCAACGACCAGTCGCGACCAGTCGTAAGCCGTAAGTAATAATACGGACAGACACACTCGGATCGCACTGGAAACAACACTCTTTGCTAGTTCGCAGTGCCGCGCGCTCTGCCTCGCCAGCGAGGCTGAAATGAAGCGCTCGTCGATACACGCTGAGATCTGAGTCGGTGTCCATCGATGAAATCGCGTCTGCGATCCCTCGCAGCTTCAATTCATCGTCGCGTCTTTCTCCTCGAGCACCCTCCTACCCCCCCCCCCCTCCTCGCCGCCGTCCATCTCGCGACGCGACATTCCTTCCTCGAGGATTAACTATGCGAACGCGTACCGCCGAGATGAAATCCGTCCGCCGTAATCGGCCCGACAGACATCTGTGACGGAATAATCAGAGCTCCGATGTCGCATCCCGCGACTTGACTCGGAAGCGACAAAAAGGAGGGATCGCGGATTAAGGATCATGCGAGATTAATCAACGCGCGCGATTAATCAAGCTTGTTATATAAAGCGCGCGCGCACACCATTTTGTTAACAATGTGAAAACAGTAGGCAAAATATATATCGGTGCGGGGCAGATACGTGCCCGCGAATAACCCGCGTGTTGCCGAATCTGCTTGCCATGATTGCTTCGCGAAATTGAAATGCGGCATTGCTTGACGGCGTTCGAACAACAGCGTGCTCCTGCCAGATAACTACATGCCGAGCGGGCCGGAGCAACCAGCGCGAGTTATTAATGAACATTTATGTACATGTTGCATTACCGAGCTTTGCGCTTCATCGGATTTTATTATGTTAATTTGCGGAGATGCAAATAAATTTCCAATCGGCTCACCTTCCCCTTTCCTCGCTCACTTGCAAGAGAGACGATACGCATACGTACATACGAAAACGACACGGAGAACATTTCCGAGCGCGTTTGTTTGAACGGACAATGATTGAAGATTTAAACAGAAAGGAACAGATGAGAAACAGCTATCGATTTAAAGAATTAAACTGATGCGTAAATACGTAAACGAAGATGTAACGCGACGCGACGCATATTAGCCCTTTCTGTTAATTAATGCAGCGATCATAAAATATATCATGTCGTTACATACATAAACATGCAAATCTGTTTTTCGTGCTGCCAATCTTGCTCGGCGGATTTTCCGATGTCGCAAATTCGTTGAAAATTTCATTCGGAGAACTAAGGACAGAAATAATTGTTCCAATTAGATTTTGTGACTATTTTATTGAAAACGCGCGTTATTATTAATATTAACTACGTGGCATAGTATTTGCGGGTGATCTTTGCGAAAATAGATTTCGGCTAAATCCTCGCTAAATCCAATCTTACGAGATTCGGTATCCGTATCGAGCAGAATGGAAAAGTAATGTCATAAGCTTGATACGATAAATTACATGATAACTTAATGAGCTTTATTCATAAATGAAGATATTTATAAAGCGTGTAAAATTATCCACGTATAAAATTACTCACCTCGCTGATGATTGCTCGCTATTGTTTCTTCAATTTCCCTTCCCATTCTCTTCGATCCTTGTTGACAGTTAATTCTTCGTGGCACTCGCCCGTCCACTCGCGAAGATATCATTAATTCACATAGCAAAATGCGGTATTCCCGATAACACTTCCTTCGCGAGGACGATTAATTATTAGCGATCGCGCGCGAAACATCACCTGCGCGTATTGATCGGCGGAATGCATGATTATCGAATTACATATTTATTGATATTCAATCGTGTAAAATCATTGAGGTTCCTCCGTCGCGACGATATCATTTTGAAAGTTCATGGCAACCGTGTTCAAAGCGAACACGGTGTTACATCCTCGGAAGTTTGTAACATCTAAAGCCACTTGCTAAGATCATCAAACATTGGCACGCATTTCGAAAATATGCATAGTATATTTTAATCGATGGATAACGCGTTCGGCGACTCGCTATTGCACTCGGTGTAACGCACTCGGGGTCGCATAAGCATCGAAGATTATTTTCCTCCGGTTGTTGTTATCGACGAGCATCGACGAAGTTTTATTCTGAAAAGTAACGATCGATTCTGTACGATAAATATAATATCCCCGCCGGAAATAATAACGGAACGATTACGCTGAAGTGATTCGATTCGAGAATTCGCTCTGGCGAATCGGAATGTACACATCATTGCATTACTTTCTTGCAATTTTATTTCGCGATGTAGCTCGACGCGTAAATACGCGTCTCAACTGCCGCTTGATGAAACGATTAAATAAAAAGTGATGGATTTACCTTCGAATCGATCATGCTTCGTTTGAATAGAATCCATCGATAGCGCATCTGCAGCTTTCGTTCGTTAGCGATGCAAACACACCTGAGAAATGGATTTCTTCTGCTTAGAAGAACGATTATTGTTTCCATTCGATCGCGAGTATCGAGTCTCCTCTGTTTAACAACACTTGGACTTAATTTCTCCGCTTAATTTCAAGCGCGATAACACGCGCCTCTTTGTGCCCTTAATGCATCTTACAAAAGACTCCTCCCTCTTTTATTCGACTCCTGCGTATCTCTGTAAATAAAAAGCTAACAAAATCATTGCTACTCGAGTTACGAAAATATATGTGACGGAGTGCACAAGGTACACATGTAGTCTAAGAATTATTGGACATTTGCAGGAAATCTAATGCGTAACGAATGTTGACATCTACGTGACATATTTTCGCATACAAAAATACGGAATTTGATAAAACTTTTCTCCCTTTCTCTCTCTCTCTCTCTCTCTCTCTCTCTCTCTCTCTCTCTCTTTTGTCCAATTAAACGCTTATAGTTTATGGCTTTTATACGTCGATGTACGTACGCGAAGATTGCCGTGTGTGAGTGTAATCTCGACAGCGAGGGCTTATCAGTATATTTGCGATTCAAGCGAACGGCGGATTCATGTAGTGAAATTTTCATAAAATCCAATTAAATCTACGTGCCGGAGACAAGTAAATTTTGTTCGCGAAATTCGCGTGCAACGTACGCTCTAATAGCATTCGCCATGTCGAGAAACGCTGAGAATAATCGGCTGCATTGTGTGCGTATCACAGGAGCTGCTTGCCTTGCGTGCGAGGCTGAACTAAGACTGATACGCGGTACGGATTTTATCCCTCCGTTAATAATCCGCCGCTTTAAGATCGTAGGATTATTAAATATCCGAGACCACGTCAAGTCGTCCGGATTTCAATAATTTCGAGAACAGATGACGATTATTGCGGCAAGAAGAAATATTGGAACGACGTAGTAGACATCCTGCGATGCATTAATTGCGAGAACATTTTTAAATTAATAGAATTCTTATTCCAAATGAAAGCTTTTCTCTCTCGATAACCCGCCTCCGATGCGTAATAATGTTTCAATTATTTACATGATAAATTGTAAATTGCAATCTACATATAATCTACATCAAGATGGAATGTGCATCTGAGATAGACGCAGCGCAAAATACTTTACACAATACTTTACATAATACTTTAGCGATAACTTAATGATTCGTTACTTCATTCGAATAAAGTGGAAATTTCTTCGTAACAATAACCGCCAAGATTACTTTCGCGGATTGTATACCTTTGAATCGAATAACTTTAGTCCGAAACATATTTCATCAGCTTGCATTATGTCGGAAATATTTCAGGTGATAATGAAGAAAGAAAAGAGAGAGTTACATTTATTCTCTCTCCTTCTACTATCTACTCCCCTTCCCTCTCTCTTTATGTTGTGTATCAAAGTCATTCAGCGAACCATAATAACGTTATATTAATATTCTGAGATAGCATATTTTAATGAGCGCTCTCTCTCTCTCTCTCTCTCTCTCTCTCTCTCTCTCTCTCTCCCTGTTTCTCTTCTACGAATTGCTAAACTTCAATTTTTGAATTAATTCTATTTTGAGCAGCATGTAAATTTTAAGTTTGTATAAATTTTAACTTTACCGGGACTTTCATTCCATCAATCTCGCAAATGTGATTTACAATTTAATTTAATGGCATTATATATTACGCATTATTGATAACAATTCCAGTTATAATACGAGCAAGCAGAACGGAAAAAGAGAGAATTACTCGATTATATCAATCGACCAGTCTTTAAAGAGAGAGAGAAAGAGAGAGAGAGAGAAAGATTTTTTTATACAGTGGATAAAAATTTTAATGGTCGAATGCAAAGTGAATACAACGACGGGGAAGAAGATGTCCATCCGTTAACGAGACGTCGTTAAACGGACACAATTATCGGAAGGAGGCGAAATCCGTGCGAGCGAGGAGATATTTCGCGATTTATTTATTACGTCATAAAAAAATGTTCTTAAATACATCTTAAATATCCATCCTCGTTAATTCTCGTCTCTTCTGACGCAATACTGAATAATATAACGAAAAACTGCCAAAACCCGGCCAGCGGCTGAGAGTGAAAAGCGGAGCGTAAAAATTTTAACGCCGAGGGAAGGAGGGGGGATAACGGATTTAGATTTCGCCGATTCATAGCGATCCGAAGTGGCGCCTGCTAAGTTTCTCGTTAAAATCGAAAGCAGTCGGATGTCAATCCAATCGTCCGGAGAACGGAGATGTTTTGTCCTCGAAACACTTGAGAGAGAGAGAGAGAGAGAGAGAGAGAGAGAGAGAGAGAGAGAGAGAGAGAGAGAGAGAGAGAGAGAGAGAGAGAGAGAGAGAGAACGCAGCAAGGGCAGTGGCGGCGGCGGCGGCGGCGGAAGTAATGCGTTTGCGTTTCTGCAAGTAACTGCCGGATCAAAGGGCGCTCTGCGAGATAGATGAAGAATAAAGCCAACACTGATGTGAATGTGAGAAATGTGTACAGCTTTCTTCAGCAACACGCGAGATCCGCCCCCGCTATTCCCACTCTCCTCCATCTACATCCCGCTCTCGGCTTTGTCACTCGCGGAGTTCAGTTGCTCCCCGGAGATACGAGCGCGACATTTTTATCCGCGCGCCGAAATCCCTTCTGCTCTCTTCTCGATCCAAAGCAACTTTAAGACGCGTTCCCTCGCGTCGTTTAAACGACGGCTAAACGTGAGAAAGCTAATCTGTTAATTGGAATTGGTCCGAGCGAGATACTCTCGCTCGATCGAACGGGATAACGTTCTGCATCGCGCGCCTTCGACGAACAGACAGTTATTGGTAGCACGTAAGACCGCACTCCGTTACTCCCCTTTCATGCACCCCCTCTTTCCTCGAATGATTGATAAGGTAACAAACCAAAGAAAACGGATGGATCGGAAACGACAGCGGAAACCGCGGCGGAATCGTTCTCGTCACGCGCTCGCTCGGTGCTCGATGGCACGGTGAAACCGACATTGTAAATCGCGATAATCGAGGTTCTTGCTGGCAACGATGAATCGATAAAATCATCCGTGCGCGCGCGCGCGAGACACGTCTAATACGCGAAGAGGAGAATCGCGAGGCAGGATGTTCCCTTCGAAAGAGGAAAGGAGTTACGGAACGCACGCTGGTGCAGATACACACAGCATCCCTGTGCAAGATCCGCGCAAGATCAAGAAATTTCGGTTTCACGTTGTACGCGCGAACGCCGGTTTCAATGTGGAGATCATCGCTGTCCGAATCTCGAATCGTCCGATATTCGAACGCGCGATACGCTCCGATTACGCTTGGCAAATAGTATCAGCGCAAAATATAACGACGTGATATTTTGTTTCAAACATTTGTAACAAATTTATATAAATTCTCCCGTCCCGGATAAAGTGTTATTAGAGGAATCCGTAGCGAACGCGCGCGTGTGTACGCGTGCGTGCGTGTGCGTGTGCGCAGTGTGCGCGGTCGTTGTAAACGACCACGTGCTATCATGTATCGCACATGGTATCCTTCCTGTTTCTCTCTGTCTTTGTAACCGCACATCCTCTTCCCGTATGCGCGATATAACGAGCTTTCAATGATATCGCCACTGATAACTGATCAATTAGCGCGCTCGCGCACGGATAAAAGCAAACCGGATAATTGCTGTCCGCCGTCTCCGTTTTCTTTCCAGCTTCGCCGCCGCCGCCCTATTATGCGGCGGTCCTATTATTTACGACAGACGCGAAAAACAGCGGCTCCGAAGCGCGGGATCGCGCGAGTTCACGCGCGGAGGAGGAAGAAGCGGAGGGACAGGGAGAGGGGGAGGATGGGCTAAATTACGGCGAGTACGCGTCTCGGCGCGTGCGCTTGCGGTGCGCCGTATCTATTAACAATGTAAATGCATGTGTCCCGCACGTGCAATGTAGTGCTAACCAGAGGCGAGCTGTGTGTAATTCCATTGTTCGCAATTGCGCCTTCCGTTAAAACTTGAATGCGCGCCGTGTCGTTACGCGCCTCCCGGCTTTATATCACGTTGCCCTCCACCCCTCCGCCACGTGGAAAACATTGCCGCGGTTCATTTTTAATTTCATGCGGAAACGACATCGCGAGCGAGCACCGCGAGCTCGGGATTACGCTCGTATTAATATCCTCGCGTGACCATTCGCGATATTAAAAGTTGATCGATGCCTTCGAATTCGCCGGCTGCTCTCGCCGAGCATGAAACCATCGGCTGCGTCAAGTTCACGCGCGCTTACCCTGCATCTCGTCGGGGATGCACAGAGGGTTGCTTCGACGTGTTTTCGAATTTCCAGACGAGCTTCCGTGATCGTAAATATCTTTACACGCGGAAACTAAGTGTGACGTAAGGCCGTTCGAGCGGAACGCGATTGGAAGCGATCGGCGTGATGAGCGAGCGGTTTCGCGTCGCGTATTCCGTATCGTTCGCCGATTGGCGATTCCGTTCCGCCATCGGAATTCAATGCCGACATTAGCAGAGTCGGTGGCGCACAACGGGCGCGAGAACAGTGCTCGCCATTAAGAAGCATTAAAAAGCTTTAGCGTCTCGCGGCGAGCGGCGTAACATCGTTAAAACCACGGGCGATGGCAGGAATAAATATCGGGGGTTTCCCGCGCTACCCCGTTCGGGCTAGGTAAAATGGATGAAGTGTAGTTAGCACATGCTTACGGAAACTGTGTTCGGGCCTGCCTATAACCGCCGCTAACAATAGCCCGATCGTGTACACGCATATATCAGTAATAAAGTGAGGCAACCGTAAGCCCCTTAGGTAGACCAGCGCGCGCGCGCCGGTATAACTAGAGATTATGCCATCCTGGTTCGCTCCTCATAAATTGATATTAAGGCTCTATTACGATGTAACGCATTCTTTTCGTTATCTCGTTCGCCGCGTGTCGCGCGCTCAATCTCGCGCCGTCCCGATAACCCTCCAAACAAAGGGTCTCCCTTTCTTCTCCTCTGCCTTTATCTCTCTCTGCTCTTCTCTCTCCTCCTCTCTCTCTCTCTCTCTCTCTCTATCTCATTCTTTTGCTCACCTCGCCGCGACGGCGAGCGTAATTACATGCAAGACAACGCGTCGCGTACTTAACGAGAGCGGCGCGTGCGGCCGCCCTGCTTGACGATTCAGTAAAAACAGTTTGGATTAAATTCCCATTCGGCGCTGTTCGGCTAGGGAACAATTGATAGAACCGGTATTAGCAGCGGCCACGGTAACGAGCATCGACTGCGAGGTGTTTTTCTCTCGTTACGGGTAATCGGATGTTCCGGTTTGCGCGGCTCCGGCACACGCCGCGAATCCGCGGCAAGAACTGACACACAGCGCGCATGTCCGAGTCAGCGCGCAGCTGAGATGCTGAAGGAAGGAAGGATGCTGAGAAGAGAAGGAAGATCCTCCTTTCGGCTCTTGACTCGCCTTTCAATTTCTGCATCTCGAGCATCGGCAGGACTAAGCGTCCTGTCCTTTTTCTTGGGCCGATGTATCGTCATCGTGATTACCAATGCGCGTAACGTTAATATTCTCTTGCTGCGGTAAACTCGCAGCAAAATGCGATCGCTGTGGAGCACAGCGTTAACGAATCCACGGAGCAACACACCGAATACGATATACAATATAGGATTCTGTTCTGGGAATTCATTACGGCAATCTGAATTTTTTTAAGGAATATTACATTAATGTGTATTAATATAATATACGATTTATATTAATGTATTTTTAAAAAGCTGATAGGATTATAAAAGCGTTTTTAAAACGTGTAATTAATATTCGACTTTTGTACAATGTTTCAAACAAATGGAGAACTTTATATAAAGGAAGAATTTAGGTTGCACGAATAGAGAATTTAGATTATACGAATAAAAAATTTAGATTGCAGATATAATTGATCAAATTCATATAATTAAATATAATCAATACAAATACAAATAGAATCCTAACTTGTAAATGCCTTTTCAGCTTTCCCGTCTTTTCGGGAGTTTTATCCGCATAACAGCATATTTCCGTCCCCAATGATGATTTAGAGGAAACCGATGAAGGTATTACAGAACGTTAAGGAAAAAAAAAACAACTACAGCCTGTCGATAGTAAATTGTTTTGCGATAACAAGCTATCCGAAGCATTTCATGTCGCCGGATACTCAGCCGACAATTCCGTTTCACGCGTATTATTGTACGTTCTCCGTACGCGGCAATTTTTCCGGCGCGTATGTACATGTTCCCCGTACACGTACACAGTATACAGCGTGCACTTTTCAAGCACGTGTATACGTATACGTTGTTCGAAAGGATTAAGAGCGCGAAAGGACACGGCGCGGTCTGTCTGCGGTTGCCAGCGATAACTTCATCGGAAAATATTAATTCGCGAGAACGAAAGCAGCGCTTTCCTCTTTTTCTCCTCCTCTCCCTCCTCTCTCTGTGTGTCCTCTCTTTCCGCGGAGGACCGCCATATACTTTCATATACTTAGGTATGAGTAAATGTAAAGCCTTACTCGGTGCACGGAACGACATGCGGCGACCGTATTTTAGTCACTTTAGTATCAAAACTCGTTTCGCTACGTATCCTTCATGTCTACTCTGGGATATTACGTTCCATTTAAATATTTACGCTTTACCGTACATGGCGCATGGCTTACGCGTTCTCTGTGAGGAACTTAGTCCTCGCGATATAGTATACACCCGCTGCGCGAATATGCGCGTTTAATGCGCCGGAAGATGGTCTAATAATAATTTGGTCACTCGGTACGCCAGCGGACGATGCCCGCTACCAGACTAGAAAGAGGGGGAGAAGAGAAAAGAGAGAACCCCCCTCTCGCCAGAGAACCAGAAAAGTGAATTCCGAATAATCCCTCGACGGTGTCTCGATGGTCCCTTGATTTTCTTCGTCTTTTCCATCTCGTGGATGCTGGACGCGCCTTGTAGGATCGCATCTCCCTTGATCGGTTTCTCCCCCGCCCTCTCTCTCTCTCTCTCTCTCTCTCTCTCTCTCTCTCTCTCTCTCTCGATCGACGTTGGGTGCACAATAGAGCAGCTCAATATGTCGAGCATCGAAGGATGCGCGACGTGTACGCGCGATAAGCATAGTCAAGCGTATCGCTTTGTACGGCCAGCGTTCCCTTTGTTTGTCCAGAACCCCCGGTAACCGGTACCCCCGGCGACTTCCTTTTCCCGTGACCAAGCGCGTGCTCCCGCTCAAAGGCAGCCACTCCGCAATAAATGCGTGTCGCTGGACGATCCATTTCGCGTGCATGCCGTTTCCGCTTATAATGAAAATTGCAACGCGAGACGCAACGCGCGCGCCGCGCGCGTTTCTACCGGCGCTACGGCCGCGGCCGGCTGAAAGCGTTAAAACGGGGACCACCACTGCGAGCGGTCTCGCCCGGGGGCGAGGCGACGCGGAAAATGAGGATCCGATGCGACACCGTGCAAGTAAATCGCTTTGCTTGAGTGGCAGCCGCCCGCGCGGAGCGCGGCTATCCGCGCGCGCCATGACAAGTGACTCGCGTTTGCATCCCCTTTCCCTCCGGCGCACCTTTTTTTAGCGGGACAGTCGGCCGCGCTGTAAACGGACTAGAGTAAAAGGCGGGGAAAAGATGGGGAGGGAAGGAGAAAAAAGGAGAAAAGACAAACGCCGCCGGTGTAAAAAATGCGGGCGTATCCTTTGTACCGAATGTTCACCGCCAATATGGAACCCGAAGGTGTGATCTTCTTACTCTCTCTCTCTCTCTCTCTCTCTCTCTCTCTCTCTCTCTCTCTCTTTCTTTCCTCTCTTTTTTTTTCCTTTTTAATAAATTCCGCGCGAAGGAGCATTCCTCGCGACGCGATATTTGATTGCCGGGATGAGAATTTTCCGCAGGGGGAGAAGCGGGGAGGGGGAAGAGGGGAGCGCGGAATAAATTCTCACGAACGAATCTCAATGGTCGATTTCGCAGTTTCTCTTTTGCCCGTTATTTTTATCTCCGTCAGTTTCCCGTATTTACGCACCGGCCGCTTAAAGAGCGGAGCATCCGGCCCGCGCAGTACACCGGGGAGCTCAGGAAATTAAAATGTTTGCGAATAAAATATCAAGGGTTATCGATTGCATCTTGACTATGTCAGGAGTTTAAAGGTGAAGTGGTAATGGAGGGAGGGAAAAGGTGAGGAACTAAACAGGGTGCGGCCTCGGAACTTGCCGCGTCGGGGAGGTTGCTTTCCTTGAAAAGGTATGGACGAGAAGCGAAGCAGCGGCATCATTTAAAACGATTTCCAATATTCCCGTTTAAAACGTTCTTAATAAGCAGCATGCGCAATTAAGAAAGATGGAGCAAAAGATTTCAGCTTTGGATTCCCTCCATTTTCTTCGCTCTTATGTACGTTGAAACGCGCTGAATATAACAACAACAATAGGTCGATAGCACTTCGCCAGAAGTTGCCCACCATCCCAAAACTGGCGCGACGAGTGGTTAAATATTAACACGCATGTAGCAAGTCGCATTGTGAATTATTCTGTCCGCGCCAAAGTTTGTCCGAGAAAGTTTATGCAAAGACGCGATATGTGTAAACAAGCGGCGCATGTATCCGCGAGTGGATCGACTTTGACTTTGATACATTTTCGATATTTATGAATTTTGGTGATCTCAGCGTCGAATTTACGACAAATCAAAGTACCGTGTTTGTTTCTCTCGCATTTTACTTCGTTTAATTTGAATGCACCATTGAATTTAATCGTTTGAAATTTTTGTCTGTTAATACAAGAGAAATTATATTATTTCTAGCTGTAAAGTGCTTCAAAATATATTTACGACATAGCGCGAGAGCGCTTAATTACAAAATTTTCACGAGACGGCTCATCTCGAAACAATTCTGCGATCTGCGAATGTTTGCCATTCGTTTCTCGCGCGTCCGCTTCGCTGCACGTCTTGAACACGAGTGAGCGTGGAAACAGATGTGCTGCCATCTGCCGGAGAAAGTTGACGTACAACCAAGCATAGCTGGTCCCGTCACCTGCTCCTTGCACGTCCATCTTGCAGCGTGTCTCGAGCACAAATGAGCATGGAAAGAGATCCGCAGCCGGATCTCTTTGTCCGAGAAAGTCAACGTCATATAATAATTAATATATAATTTCATTTATTTATATTTCTTTTCGTCGTGTGACTGAAAAATTAACGTCAAAATTGCCGCAAAAATATCAAGTCGTTAACCTAACGAAACGTAATTCGTGTCATATTAATAAACCGATTGCTTTCCCCATTATATTTGTTTTCATTAATATATATTTGTTCTTAGATTTTATCTACTCCAGTTATAAATGTAATAACAATTTCATCATTGATCTCTCATGACCAATAGATTGCGAGAAGAAATAATTAACGCTATAATCTGATAATATCGTTTAAAAATTACAATCCATGCATTATTTTCTCGACTTTCGATTCTCGAGAGGCAATATGTTGCGATATTTTTCCGTCTCCGTTCTTGCTCTGCCGATGAAAAGCTGCCCGCTAAAAGTCGTGAAATTTTCATGAATCTTAACACAAACTGCTCACCTGAAAACACGGGACGGATGGGACGGAAAGTATCACGTTGAAATTGCGGAAATTTCATCGTTTAAAACGCAGGTAGAAAAATCGCGCTGTAATTCCAGGAAAGTGAGAAGTCGCAGATTTAAAAATGATCTCTCAATTATCGCGTGCAGCGTACTGCGCGGGGCTGCCTTGTTAGCGAACGAGCCGAAACTTCAAATTGACTTATGCGGATGTGCGTTTATCACGGCAGTTCCAGCGACTTGTCGGCGAAAACAAACGGTTTGAGCCAAGTCACAATGACATATATACTCAATGTGATACCGTACAATGGAACTACATCCACTCGCTACACAGATATGATTCCTCGATGCGCTTTAATCCCGCTGAAATCCCCGTGCCGCGGAAAGTAGGATCGGCGGAGGCAAGGCGAGGCAAAGCAAATGCATTCTATTGCAACAGAGCCAAAGCTCCATGCAACTCGAATAACAATACTAATTTGCGAAGCATCGCTGCTAAATAATCCGAAACTTTCGGCTAATTGAACACGTAGAATTCGTGTTGCATAGTTTCGTTCAATCTTAAATTCTCCCAGCCGCCCCGAGATATTTACGGATCAATTCATCCGCTAATATAATTACCAACGAGTTTTCAGTCCGTCCGTTCCATAATTGGAGAAACTAAAATCACATGACCGGGTCATATCGTCCTTATGAAAAATGGCGTAAATATTTTTCTCCGTTATCATTACAACAGCTTTACATTATGAAACAATTATGAAACATTGTGAAACGGAGTGATCTAATTTCAATAAAGGTCCTTTGATTTCAATATCAGGCGCATAAAAACACGATGTTTAAAATCGCGTTGCATTTGAAATGATTTTTATTTATCGGATCGGAATAATTTACTCGCGCCGGAACGCGCGTTATACATTTGCGCGTTATACATGCTCTCTGCGTGGTCATTCGCGTCGATATGCGCGCGTCACAGCGGAAGCAAACATAACATTATATTCCGTGAATATAAATCCTTGTTTTCTTACGAGCCGACATTGATGGAACACGCTCGGAAAGCCAGGCAGCCGATCGTTACGAGAATCATACCTCTCCCGCGAAAAGACCGATGTCATGCGGGACGGCGCTTGCTTAATTAATTTCTGTGCATTAACTCGCTGCAGCTGTCAGTAGGCTGTAAGTACGTACTCGTAAAAGGAAGAAGAGGGGAAAGAAAAAGGAAGCAAAAAGGGAGAAAAAAAGAAAAGGAAGAGCACTGATCGGCTCTGCTCGGCTTTACGGCGCGCCGGCTTGATATTAATCCAGCGTTGAGTGTGCCGTTAATTGAAGGGCTTGGAGTATTAAATCCAAAGCCACGTAAGGGACACCTGTAGCGGCAGACTTATTTTATCGTATATTCCAAGCAGCAATTTATGGTTTCCGGTAATAATGGTCCTTTAGCACTCAGCCGGAGCTGCGGGGGCGGCGGTACGCCGCGTCCCGACAGTCATTATAACTTCCCCATGCCGCCTTTAAATGCGGCGCAGGTCGGGATGCGACGCGCGAAATAAAACACGATGGATAAAGGGGGACGCGCACGACGCACCTCTCCCCACGGGGGAGACGCCGATTTTCAGAATCGTGGCAGAAATCGCGGACGCGGCGCGGCGTCGCGCGCGACAGCGAATTTCCGCGCGCGACTTGAGCGTGTTTTTCGCAGCGGGAGGCAACGCTGCGGAAATTTGCGGGCAAGCGCGCGACAATTAAAGGAGATTGAGTATACAATGGCGTGCAATCTCTCTCTCTCTCTCTCTCTCTCTCGGCACTGTAAAACTCGGGGCTCGGGCGTGGCGCGGATACTCATCTCCGCTCCGAGCGACTGTGGCCGCGCTTTAACATACAATGCGTCATCGGCATTGACGTATCGGGAGACGAGAGCGATTCCCGAGGCTTTTATTGCGCGAGTTTGTTCGCCGCTAGGCAAACCGACTGGCGGGACCAGCGTGAGCGACGACTTTCGGCTGCAGCTTTCGGGCTGCAGCAAGATTCATATCGAGAAGTGGGTCAACACGTTAAGCGCGTGCTGGGTCGTTTCTCAATAGCCGACTTGTCCCGTTGTATGCGAGTCACGTGCCTCACGCGCGAGTGCGCGAGTGCATGTGTCATTTCGAAAGTTCGTCCGTGCTGCTGCTGCTGCTGCTGCTGTTCACGACGATACGACGATACGATTGGCTTTCGTGGTTTCGCCCGTCCGATATCGGTTCGCGCTGCTGAATCGGCGCGCGATATCCCCGACGAACAGACGACTGACTCTGGTCTCGGAACATCCGGAAATTATCGCGTCCTCGCGCGATCAACGCGCCAGGGACGGAGCGGGCCGAGGAAAGGGAGAAAATGAGGAATTACGGGGCAATTTTGTGGAAGCTACCGTTCCGACGATCTGCGCCTCGCATCTTTTATCAGCGAGCATCTCTTCGCTGCGAGTCAGCAGCGAATTAATCTTCGGTAGAGATCCAATTATTCGCGTTATTCCTGTCCGCGAAACTTGCCGCTTTTCAATATCAGAGATCCCGACAAGCCTCCGATAAAAGTGCCATTCGGGCGTCCGACGTCCGCCCAAGATTAAACGACGCCGACGTGCAAGATGGTCCCGTCTCTCATTTGCATTTTTCAGCTTTCACCCGCCGCGAGTCCCTTACGCGTTTCCGGCGGGGTGCAGGGAGTCAGTTTATCATCGCGCGGGCTTTACGACAACCTTGGCAGCCTCGTCCCCGGCCAGGCAGCTCCAAGAGAGAACCCGCCGTGACTGCGACACCGGCATTTTAACGCGGAAAGCAGACTGCCAAGGGTTCAATGCCTCCGACATATCGCGGAACAGGCTTCTTTCAGATGGTATCTGAATTCCGGATGCGTGCACGCGCGCGCGCGTTTACGTGTTCACGTGCGTCAGCGCGACTCGTTAGCGCGGAATGCGGCGTAATCATTATAAGCGGGTTAACAGATCACGAGCGGCGCAGTCGCTGGAAAATTACGTTGCCGCGGTCCGTTGCGTTTGATCGAACTAGACGGTGCGAGCGGTCACTCGTGCTCGTCATTGTGCTTAGGATCCTTTAACGCGCGTCCTTTTTCACATTCGCGACACGAGCGGGAGCCATTACGCGAGAGAGCGTGTCCGCGATTATGGCCGCCGCGCATTCACCGGCCGGATTAGCTCTGAGCAACGCGGACTTTTTGCGAGATTAAAGGCCGGATTAAAATTATCGCGTAAACTAGATACGTCTAGTCGCGAAATTGTTTTTTCGCGACTCTGTGGCGTTTTACCGCGGACGTCCCAATGTGACGTGCCCGGTTCAATCGCGTACGTTTCCTCTCTCTCTCTCTCTCTTTCTCTTTTATATATCAGTCCCTTCGCCTCCGAGAAGAATAGCATCGAGTCCACTGGAGCTCATAAATGTTACGACCGATATCCGACCATCGCTCCGTGCCATCGGCACGTTCATCTAAATTCATAAAATCAAAATTATTCTTTCCGCGGAGTAGCCATTACGCCGGTACACCGTAATTCCCGCCGAAATATTATATTCCTGCATACTCATTTCGCGATAAGAAATCACTTTGCGCCACAGAGTGCAGGCGAGTGTGCACGGAGTGCCAATTGCGATGACTCACGATCGTAAAAGTCACGCAATAAAATCATTCGCTAATAAGAAACGACTTCCGAGGGGGAGAGAGAGAGAGAGAGAGAGAGAGAGAGAGAGAGAGAGAGAGAGAAAGACTTGTTGCTGGCGAGGCGGCGTATGAAAGTATATTTAAAATAACGAGACGGAGATGTGCGGCGCATAACGTACCGTTTCCGCGTAATGTAACCAATGCGGCAGCAAAGAAAATTCGAAAACAGCCGACATAAGCTTCCATTCAAGTCCATCTCCCGTATCGGATCCGAATTTCCAGGGAAACCCCGCGTAACCCCGCAAGATGCAAAGGGCCGGTCAGATCGAAACGTATCGTTTCTCACGCAGACCAGCGACTGGCAGGGCGATCCCGCTGTCGATCTTCGGAGGCAAAAAGGAAATATCTCGTCATCGGTGCTCATCGGACTGGCTCCCGCGCGAGAATGGGAGACGCCGGAATGCGCAAATGCAGGATTACATCGCGTGCCGATCCGAGCTCGTGATCATTCCGCGACGTGCCGGAAAGCCTGAGATTCGGTCGGCGCATTCAAGATCCGGAGATCCCGTGCCGGTGGTGCGCATACGATGGCAACGACGTCGACGAGGACGGGATACGCCGCTACGTAGACGTCGGGCCTGCGGAAGGAGGCATGAGGGACGATCGGCACGGGGCCCGAGGGAGAGAGGGTGCAGGCACGCGGAAGCAGACATTTTTATGCATGTATTCGCACGGTTCCCCGATGCATACTGCGGCCTCCGCGCGAGTCGCGCGCGTGCGCGCGCGCACGCGGGTAAGTGCTGCATCGCGATCGTACATGTACATACATACGGCAGCTTGCACAGGTCCCGATACTCCCGATAAATATTTGCACATGGGGCTACGGGGAAATTTCCTGAAAACGCGAGAGTTCCACGGTTTCCCACTAGTGGAAAACGCCTCTCCTCCGTCAGACCGTAGCTCGTTCCGCGTGGCTGTCGTTTACATCCCGCCGATCTCGCCGGAAAAAGGAGGCGAGCGAGACGAGCGAAAGGGAGGAGAAAGGAGCTGAAGGAGGAGGGAGCGCGGAAGGAGGTAGGCAAATTTGTGATGCTCCGAAAACACTCCCATCGGAAAATCCAGAGCGGGCGATAGGGCGATGTCGTCGTCCTCGTCCTCGTCCTCGTCCTCGTCCTCATCCTCGTCCTCGTCGTCCTCGTCGTCGTCGTCGTCGTTGGGAGCAACATCGTGGAGAAACACGGAAACGCTTCGGGACTGCCGGGGGATTGAGGGAGGGCTGTAACGCGTCGGGCGGCAGGCGCCTCCAACCCGCGACGCTTTCATTTTCTCCCCCGGATTCGTAATCGGAGCCAGCGAACGCGCAGAGAGAACGAAGAGAACACGACGGCGCAAGGAGCGCTGCCGTTTCGTGCTGGAGACGAGGGTCGGGTTACGATCGGTACTCGATGTATGTGCGTATGCGTGCGTGTATTTGTGTGTATGTATTCGTATACACTCGTATGTATACGAAGAAGGAAGCTGTAACGCGAACGCGACATGGCGAGCAGCGCGTCTAAGTCGGGGATACAATTAAACGAAGGCGGCTATAAATAAACAACGCGCATCATACATTACGGAAAGCGCTGTTGCGCTACGGATCCGGTATCACGGAAACAGCATTTTAATTCGCTTCCCTTGACTGTTTCTCTCACAAAGGCACGCCGGTGAAACGAAAAGCTCGCTCGCGCGGATTCGGATAAATATTTTTATAGGTGACTATGTATTATGAAATTACGAGTTCCAGTGCTCTCGGAGCGAGAGCGCTTCGCGTTTCGCTTTCTCCGCCGGACGTGAAGACGGCAAAGCACACGATTATTTGATTCCCGACGTTTTCCACGGCTAATGCCATCAGCAGAGAATAAAGTTTCCCATCCGGCCTGCCGTCCCTCTGTCCCTGTATTCAATTTTGCGCTCTTCTTCTTCGTTTCTCCATTTCTGTCTGCCCGTTGTAGTAATACGGTAACGGCGAGCGCTGTTCGGTCAAGGCTTTGAGGTGTACCATGCAAATAATTCAAGCCGGGCTTCGCGAAAGTTGCAGCCGGGGATGCCATTCGCAGGGTTAGTTCGTAGAACGAGGCACCGCCGCTGTCCACTGCGGTGGAGCTCGCCTGAAACTTTTATTGGCGCACCGCTCGGGATTCGCAGTCGCTCTCTCATTATACTCGCGATGATCCCGATCGAATCGTCGCCGGCCGGATGATTCCCGTCCGCGCGGATTCGCGATCCCGGCGAAGCGGAGAACGCCGCGCGGAGACTCGGCGTGCCCTTCCCGGCTCGTCCTCGAGGATCTCCTTCCCGCCCACTCCGCGAGAAATGCCGAAGAAACGAAGAGGTAATCTGCATATTGATTAATGAGGCTGGCTCCGAGCGGGAGGAGAGGGGTGGGGGAGGGGGAGGGGGAGGCTTCGCCAATCTGAAAATGGGGTTGCGTGAGTTGCCAAACAAGCCGGAACGGGGATCCGGGAACACGGCGAAGTAAAAGCTCCTAACAACTGAACTGAAATCAGATTATTCCGGAGAAAGGAGAGAAAGACGACGGCGGATCGGGAAAAAGAAGAGCGCCGTGAGCGGGATCCGGCGGGGTGGACGGGGCGGAGGAGATACGGGGGGTCGGGATAAAAGAAGCACGAAGCGCCGGGAAAGCACCATATGGATCTGGTCGGTGGGCATACAGTGCCCCGCTCTCCCCTACTCGAGTCCCCCGTGGCAACCCCCTGACCTCATTACCATCCGAATTTGCGCCGGTGCCGTTCAACTTCGAATTAATCGCGCACGTTTGTTGCTATGAAATTAATTGGTGAGAAAGTTATATTGCTCCGCGCTCGCGGATGCGTGCTCCTACATGTATTACACGTACGTGTGCACGCGAGTGCGCACGGGATACGCGAGTTATCGGTGTGTGCGTGCGTGCGAGTGTATGCGCGAGTGTGTGTGTGTGTGTGTGTGTGTGTGTGTGTGTGTGTGTTTATGTGCGCGTGTAGTGCCCGGTAAACGAAACTTTAGCTTGCCCCGGGGTATCAGCTGATCGATCCTGCTTTTCAACCGCTCTCGCATCTTTTTGCCCGCGCCCACGGCGCGAATCGACCGTCTACTCCCATCGGAAAATATATTCCCGTACTTTATATCCGCTTATTCGTCAAACTTTCTCTCTTTCTCTCTCTCTCTCTCTCTCTCTCTCTATGTGTGTGTGTGTGTGCCTGTTAATTCAGCACTCGGTGGTTCGCCGCAATCACGCGCAGAAACTACACGGCGTACGCGAACGCACGTGACTCGGACTTGGCGAATGTCGAACTCAGAAAGCGGCGGTGTTTCGCCGGTAATGTCGAAAAGCGTCAGTCTTCCACCGTTTAGCGTTATTTTCCCATTTCGCCGACAACGTGATGAACGCGCTAGGCGATTCCGCGAGCGATAGCCGCGTCGCGAAGCCCCGAGATGTACGCGGAATTTATGCATATCGCCGTTCCGCTTGCGACGCGCGGCATTATTTATCACACAGGGGAAATTAATGATTACGCGGTGCGGCGCGGTGTGGTGCGTCTCGCGATCTGTCGGGCTTTTCGGGCTGTATTCGCGTTAAAACAGTGACTCGCTCGCTGGCGGTCACGCAAACAATACGCACTTTTACGACGGATCCGGCGCGCGCATGCGCGCGCTGTCATTTCGCGTCTGTCGCTATTGCACACGTCGGCTTCGAAAAATCCCGACAAGCCGGAGGCTCGACGTCGGCTGTTCCGGTACGGAGTGGTAGCAGGCGTTTAATACCCCGGCGCGTATCTGCATTCGCGAAACAAACGCACGACTAACAGCCCCTTCGAGTGGTCGAGCTGGCGCTGTGCCGGACGCGAATGAAACTTATTACCGATGCAGTCGGCGTAGTCGCGCGTTAAACGGATTTGTCGTTTCGACGGGAAAGTTAATAGCGCCGTTTACTACCGCGCTCGGGGTAATTTATTGTTTGACCCTTTCGGGAGTCACATTTCCGCGCGCGCGCGCGCGCGCACGTTTCGGCGGAAGAAATTCAAATTCCGGCCTGTAATCGATGCGCGGCACGTTTGTTCCTTGCGCGCGCGATCGCTGCAAATTTTTTACACTACTGTCCGGCATCGCGAAAACGTGCGGGGATGTTGTTATCGATCGCCGTTGCAGCTTGCGTTCGATCGTTCGATCATCGTTACGTACGTCGCATCGTTGTGTACGTACCCTGTGCGATATCTCGAAACGACCGAGAGCAATTTCGTGTTACGGCGCAAAAAGCTCGATTAAAATGGGGAATGATGTAAAAGGGTTAGAACGCACGGGATTTATCGTACGAAAATAATGAATGGACACCAATTATTTTCGGTGAAACTCGACTGCTGATTGGTAGCGATATTTAAGTGAAAAATTTTACGAGAGAGGGAACTCCCGGGGAAAATGGAGAACGTTTCATACACGCGCGTAAACGTTGTACGCTGTGCGGACATGCGGATTACGAAAATTACACGTATCGCGTTTCATAACTGAACTATGACCTACGTATATATGCATAAACATGTATTCCGTAAATTTTAATTAAAACCCCGAACGATCGCGGTAATTATGAATTTTCCATTTCTAGTATAAGACTATGGGAAACGGACACGCTGAAATTATTATTCATAAATCACGGCCCCCGCCGAGAATCGCAAAGTATTAAACACGAGCTGCATATTCATGCTCACATTGTAAAGTAATAGAAAACGCGAAACGTAAAGCGTAACGGAGAATATGGACGCGCAGTAAATGATTAAATGGCTCAGATGCGTGTTTCGCGATACTAATCCCACGCTCGTGTTTACGCGAGCGAATCCGCCCTTTTGTTGATCTTCGTAAAATGCGCGTGCAGTGCGGACAGATTTCTTTCTTTCAGCGAGTTCCTCGTCATTGCTACGTGAATTCTCCGCAACATTTCGAGAATCACGTTAAAACCTTCGCTCGAGGCAAATTGACAGTTCCTCGCTGCTAGCAGAAGAGAGAGAGAGAGAGAGAGAGAGAGAGAGAGAGAGAGAGAGAGCTTGCTGAAACTCCTTAAATCTGCGCGGTAATCCCGAACTTAATTCGTCGAGACGTCGAACGAGTCGCGATCCAGCCGGAGATCCAGACTTTAGCTTCAGCGTTTAGTCGCATCTCGCGTTCGCGTCCGATGAACGTGACTCTAACGCTGCGCTCGCCATAGTAAAGCGAGAAAAACCGAAAGACGGCAGAACCTCGCGCTACATTTTTCTTTTATTTCCCCTGCAGGGGAACCAGGGCAGACCTGGTCTTCATGAGATAAAAGATCGTAACTATCGCGAGCAGACGCGCGCGATCCGCGTTGATCTCCGCGCGAGGTCGCGAGGGATCGCACATCGCGGTCGCGAGGATCTCATACTCCTCCGTTTCCCGATTTCCGGACTTTGGACCGGCTCGCTGCTTCCGCCGGACCTTTCATCGGAAACTCATGGACCACACGATCATGGACACGACCGCGCGAGAGGCATCTCCCGATTCAATCGGACCATGGGAACCGGTCGGGCGTGAAAACGCTCGCGGAGCTCGGCGCTCGTATACGAATACGCGCCGCGCGTTCTGCAAAATCCCGGGGCTGATGGCGGTGAGTTATTGTGCTTCGCCAGCCGAATCTCGGTCAACTTGCCTCGCCGAGTGACTGAGTGACTGACTGAGTACCGCGCTTCGTTTATTGGCGTTCACTTCCGCCCGGAAAAACCAATTCTCCCGCGAGATATACGCGATGGTCGATCCGGCTACGCGCTCTCTTTTCCCTCGTTCCATCGCGAGTCTGATTTCGCCGAGCAGATCGCCCCGGAGCAGCTATCTTCCTGGTGTCTTGTGCACGTTCTAGACGGCGAACGAATGAAGGGAACGCGCTCGTAACGCTTGACTGCGAGAGCGAGAGCAGGATGTGATCTTTGCGAGCCGTGTCGCTGCACCGGAATCGTCCTGTAAAAATTACTCGCTAACGCATCTTCTTCCCGGACTCTCTCATCGGAGATGTCTCGCTCGATTGTGTCTGGTTCGATTGTCGCGTAGACCTTACGCTCGCGCTATCGATATCGGTCCGATAAACGTGTAATTAATAATCATCCGCGCAATAGCACTCGCTCATACGTTGACGATTGTAATTAGCTGTCGATGGAACGGCGAAATGTCAGCAAGTAACACTTAAACGAATTCGCACGGTCTCGCGCGCGTAAATAATGCTGCGGTTGATCGGATCGTTTATATCCGCGCTCATGACGCGCCTCTCAAACGCGAACGTTTATTATAAATCGTCGCTAACGTTCATTGCGCGCGTCTAAATACGTACAGCTACGTAATTGAATAATTGTATGGCTGCAATGACGTTAGAGAGAGAGAGAGAGAGAGAGAGAGAGAGAGAGAGAGAGAGAGAGAGAGGTCGCAAGCCGCGCGCGATTCGCCGCTGCCTTTCCGTTTCTGTCGATCGGCGTAACCGAATCAAGTCGTCCAACGAACAATTTTATACCCGAACACGCTTGCAACCCGCGGAAAGGTAGGGGGAGGGCACGGAGAAGTGCCGAATTGCCGCTAAATGCGGGATGCTTCGTATTTCTACGATGTTGACCGAGATACCGCGATTCTTTCGTCTCTAAAAATTACGACACTCGCCGCGCCATCGGAGCCATCGATGTGCGCGCGCCAGCAGAGATGCGATATTTATGTTGCCGTTAAATCATCGGAATACTCCGCCGCCCCCGCCAGGCCCATCAGGGAAACTACCCCAGCTCTCTAAACGCCATCTCACATCGAACGCCGCTTCGTAACACACGGCGCATCCTACGATCATTCGTCTCTCGCTGTCGGAGCTCCTCCTCCCCTTCTCTTCTTCTTTTCTTCCCTTCCTCCCCCCATCCTGCGATCCTTGGCAGGGTAGCTTGGAGAGGAGGAAAAAAAAAAAAAAAAGAAAAAAAAAGAAAAGAAAAAACCCTAGCTTCACCTCTCTAATATTTAATCCGCGCGAAAATTGACGCGTACTCGCCCCCGCGCGTAGAGTCCCTCTCGCCGCCTCCTCCCTCTCCTCCGCACCCACCCACGCCGTCTTGGAATTAGATGAAAAATTCAAGTTTAAGGGAGACGGGAGACCCAGCCCGGAGACACCGTCGGGGACCGTTGAAACTTAGAGGAAAGCCGACGCACCAGCCGCGACGGAAACAGCCAATCTTCAACGTTGATTAACTAATCTCACTGTGGGCGACACCGACGAAAATAAATCTCCCCGATTAAAGCTGCACCGACGCCAAGGGCTTGCCGATGGCGAAATTAATTTTCATCCGCGTCCTTTCGAACTGCCGGTTCAGCGTTGGAGTATCGATCGGGCTATAATCGCGCCCGCTCGATTCAGGCAGCCTGCTTCAGATTCCTGCATTTCCATGTTTCCATCCTTGAGAGGGCGGATAAAGTCAAATCGAATTTCATTATCGCGTTTTCTCATCGGGGCGTTCGTCGTATATTTGTCTCGCGATGCAGCCTCGCTTACCTCAAGTGTACGGTGAGCGATAATACAGAAAGAGAGAAAGAGAAAGTTTTATTATATACATAATCACTGCTCTTAAATTTACTGTCGTCTATCTAAAAACAAAAAAAAAAAAAAAAAAAAAAAAAAATGAAAATTGTAATATTGGCAAACGTAATCGATATCTCATTTCGAGGAGACCACAATGACATGAAACGAAGCTTCCCTTTCGTTCAATCTATCAAATAATTCCCTCTCGAATGACATAAAAATTCGTTGTACTTCGTGCGCTTTCGGTTGAACGAAACGCCCGACGAGAGAAAGAAAGTGGCGGCTTAGGTATGCCAGGAAGCTCGGAACGTGCTCTCCCGTAGGACGTGCATCGCGAATCCCCGGATCCCCGATTCTAATCCAGCATCGACGTATGTACGGAACAAAGATTCCGCGGACTGTTTGTTTTCCAACGGGGCGGAATGCACTCGCTCGCGCGCGTGGCATGCGGTCTTAACTGCATACCGTCCGTAAACCTCGGCTTATCTGGAATTTATAGTAAAGCGGGTCATTTCTTCGGCGGCCAAGGAACTTCGCCCGGTACGACCATTAAGGGCGGTGCCGGGAATAATGCCGGCTCTCCTCCTCGGAATCCGCCGCGCCGGATCATCGTATAACACTATCTATAGCGACTATCGCTATAGCCGATGATAAGATGCCGCCGGAGGAGAGATACATCGAGGACATACACGGATCATCATCAGATGGATCCCGATCGCGTGCGTGCATCAAGGTCGCGTCTTTCCTGGCCGGATGGGTTCAGGGGGGAGCGCAGTCTGCGATAAGGGCGACGAGAGATCCCCGAATGAGAGATCTCCGGCAGGGGAAACGGTCGAGGGAATTGCGAACCGATAAATTTCAAATCGTACACATGCTTGTGTACCTCTGACGCAATTCTGACGTAATTCTGCCCGACGAAACTGTTGACGAGGCCTCGTCGAAATCCTCGTCGAAAGAGCGACTTCTTCGCGGAGCGTTCACGTTGACGACGAATTTAATTAATGCCGATATGCGAGGCTGGAGAACGCGCGGCGCGATGAATCTTTGGACGGCATTGTAACTAAGGCCGGGAACCGAATTAATTTTCCACGAGCATGCCATCGAAGGATATGGGGAAACCACTCTGCGTGATTGCGAATAATTTGTAACCTCGAGGTCTGCGGTCCAACGCGCACGGATCGAACATCGTCAAATGTGTTCGCATAGTAAGTCCGCCGTGACGCAAATCCGCAGACTGTCGTGGGTTTTAATTGAAATATCGGATACCCTGACGCACACACCTCTTCTCCGTTACATGCCTATTAATTCAGGCATTGCGTGAGCTCGAATGCTTCGGAGCGATGATGGACTTTTTTATCCAATCCATTGAATTCCGCGGTTATACGCGGAAATACTCGCCCTCCCTCCTATGGGTTTTCGACGCTTCACTTTGCGACGTGAAAGAAATTTCCCATTGAGTCCGATGATATCTTGATTACTGGATATTTTAGATACCACAAGTACACAGGAGAATGGGAATACGCGATTAGCGTGGAACTATTCGCGGTATTCCGAGCAGAATTAAGAGAATTTATTTTCTGCGAAAATTGCGTTTGGACAACGTGTTCGCCGTTAATTAGCTGGACATTCGAACGAAACGAACCGGCAACTCGACTCGTTATTAATTACATATTTTGTTTAACAACCATTTGTCTTCAAAAGGGCCAGCCTGGCGCTCTGTACCGGCAGCGATTCCCGAGCCAATTATTAATACTTGGAAAGATACTTTCCGGGTAACGCATTCTGTAATAACGCGAATAACGCAGTTTCGAAAAATCGAACATCGATTCCAGCATTCGTCGCACCTGCGATCGCCGTTGTCACGTTAAAAAGCATCGCCGTGACAATTATCGCGATGTGAGATTATGCGAAACCGTTATGAAAGCTGGGAACGCTGGGAATGTCGGAAATATTTCACGACGCTGCCTTTGTCTTACTTTAATCAAGCCGCGCGCTGACATGCACTCGCCCCGGATTACGCGCGCTCGCGCTCTGCGAAGGCGTATCAAAGCACACAGTAAGTTCAATCACGATGGAAACATTTCGTCGGCTCGGGATTATTCGAGGGACCGGCATTGCGGTCCCGCAATCGCGCGCTCCGCAGAATGGCAGAGCATACACGCCAAGCCAAGCTAGAGCTGCCGAGAAATTAATTGTTGATGAGTGTTGTAATCAATATAATTCCCTGCTTGTGGCGACCGCGAGCCTCCACTCAATCGCGAGCGTTTCTGGCGCGCGCAATGCGGCCATTATGTACCGCACATGTGTGTATATTATCAATGTTCGATTATTATGTACGGCTGCGCGCAACTGTGCAGCTCTGCGTCTGCTCCTACTTTTCGTAATTATCGCCAGATTGTTATTGTTTACGTCGTAACGTGAGTCACGGCGATTGCACTAACGAAACTTCTCTCTTTAAAATTCTTCTTTCTTCCCCGACAGATTAAACCGAGATCGCTCTGGCGAAGATCCGATAAGAGTATATCGCTGTCGCGATGACTGTTCCTCCCTTTCTTTTTGGATAATTAAGCGAACATCCTTCTCGCGATAATATCGCCGCTCGCGCGACAAAGACATCTCGGGCTCTCCTCCGCACGCAATTCCGACGACATCCGAAATCACTCCCGCGTACCGTCGTAACTCTATCGGGCCGCGAATGTGTAGCGACGAGGTCACCGATAAATTTGTACGACGGAGCGACGCGAGAGAACAAAGAGAGACAGAGAGAGGGAATGAGAGAAAGAGCGAGCGAGCGAGCGAGCGAGCGGGCGGTTGAATATCAGCGGGAGACGGAGCAGGAGAGATGGGATGCAGGAGCTGGTAGCAGGACGAAAGAGGAGAACAAGAAAATGAGAGGGATCCGAGGTGGTGGAGCAAGATATGGAGGAGAGAAACGAGAAGGGGTGAACGAGAGAGAGAGGGAGAGAGAGAGAGAGAGAGAGGGAGGGAGGGAAAGGGAGGAAGGGAGGCAGAGAGGGAACTGGGCCACCGTGCTATCGATGCATTCGGGCAAAATCGTACTCTCTCTCCTCCTTTTCCTCTTCCTCATGCTGCCTGCTATCCCCCTTGTGCTATTCCATCCCCCTTTCCGAGCGTTCGAGCGAGCCCCGGCAGCTCTCTTCTGCGCCGAGCCGTTTCGGGACCTCCGCTGTAGCTCCTCTCGCGCAATGGTGCAACGGTAATCCCGCATTTGCCGAGACCCTTTCCCGTCGTACGCGGAGACATACGTGTGCACGTATATACACATACACGCGCACATACACCGAAGCGAGCCGCGACCGGAGAGCTCACGTTTGCATATCAGGTCCGGAAGCCCGACAACGCATCAGCGACTTTTTGTTTAGCTTAGAATGACCGTCCAGCTGCTGCGCCGGCCGTCAGCCTCGCAGTAGACGATAATCGATTTTCCGGCCGAGCATGGAGATCCCGCTCTGAGAATACGCGTCGATTTCGCAGATTGGTATTTATTGCCCACCGCTTCCCCACCGCCGCCTTCCCTCGCCTGCGCTTGTCCGAAGAGAGCCGGAGCAGTCCGCGGTTCGCTCGACGAGACGCATTTAATCATCGAGCCACGCGTCCGTCAGCGGACCGAGGATTCTTCCTCTTTTTTTTTCCCAACGGAATGAATCTTGCTATAAACGGCCGCGGAGGGAGCTTTGCGAGGGATAACAAACGTCGCGACAGGACGGCAAGTCGGGATCAAGCGCTATTGCATTTCCGGGACGCGCGAGGTTTAATGAGACATATCAAAGGGAGAAATCTACTTTTCTTCGGCTCCGCGTCGCGTTTGATCCAATTACCGCTTTAAAATACACCGCGCCGTGAGGCAACACCGGTTCTCTACATTATTGCTCGGCCGCTCTCAGAGCGGTACCGACAATACGGATATTTATTCCCGCGCATTCAGCGAAGGCTCTCTTATAGCCTGTCCGCCGTAGCTTGCGTAACTAACTGCAATAAGATTCGTTAGCTGAAATTCAAAGGCCATTATTATCATCTGTCCGTTTTCCGGCGGTGCGGGTATAGACGAGATTATCTTCTCTCAGTTTATTTCCCTGCTAATTCTGTATCTCTTCTTCGCCGTGCGCGTAGCAGCGCGCGTCGTTGCACCACGGCTCTCAACGAGCTCCTCCTCGCAGCGTCGCTATATTTCCAAGGCGTACCTTTAATTAACACGGACGTTGCAGCGTGCACTTTACACGTTTCTACATCTGCCTTTCACAGTTGTAACGCATCAAAAAAAAGAAGAAAGAGAAAAGAAATAAATAAATGAATAAATAAACAGAAGAGAGGGGAAAAGGAAGAGGAGGAGTCTTAGCCGCGTATTACGCCACGTATTGTTCAAAAGATCCGGGACGATCCGCGAGTTTCCGCGGTGTAACGACGCGGGGAGGTCATCGGGACGACAAGACGGACGTTTTAATTCCGCACGCGGCCGTGGTCCGCGCGGGGATTCCGGAACTTCCCGCTTTGCTCCGCGACGGGACAACGCTTTGACGTTCCACGTCGTCTGACGACGTGCCCCTTTGATTCGCTGCCGGAACGCAAATAGAAACGGAACGGGACGAAACGGGATGTACACGGATGTGCCTGCTCCACGCTTATATTTGCGTTGGTCAGCGCTGCGGCAAGAAGCGATAAGTCGCATCAGTCACGATATTACGCAGCCGAATACGAATTTTAGCCAGCAAAGATTCAAACGCCCCTATGCGAGGGCTAGGGATCTTCGACACCCTTTCCCGCCCTTCGCTCGACTCATCACGGCTTCATCCCGGAACGCAAACGCGTGACCCTCGACCCCCGGCTGATACCAGGGGACTAATGTCCTTCCGCGATTCATCCTTCGGCTGAGATCGAGCCTCGTTCCTGTCTCGTAATGACTTCCGGCCGGATGAGCTCGCGCGAGAGAATCGATCATCTCACGGCACTTCGGTGCCGCTTCTCCTCCCCGCGCACAGGGATCCCGCATGCGACAGAGAGAAGAATCAACCAACCCGTCGATCGCGCTTAAATCCCATTCCGCGTTACGTTGAAGCGACGACCGAGAGACCGACCGAGATCGCGGCAATCGACAGGCGCGAGAGCGTGCGGCGCACCTAACGTAAAAAATTATCAATCGCGATTATCTTAACGTCGCGTTTCTCTCGCTTGAATATTGAACGGAGCCTGGAACTGAATCGCCGCACCGCGTGAATTGCAAATTTCCGCCCTACGCGGAAATTCTCATCGTCGAGCAATGCGCGCTTCTCTCTCGCACGTCCGCCTTCTTTGGCAGACGCGTCTCGCACGCGCGCGGAAAATTCATTAAAACGCGCTTTACGCGCATCATCGGGGAAACGAGTAACCCGGATTTAGCGATCCACGGGATTCGTAAACAGAGTTTCTCGGTATGTTACCTCCGAGATTCACGGCGGAACCGCACTAGATTTAGACTGCCGCCTTGCAGTGCTTCCATTCAGATCTATGGGCGTCTGACTGGTAATGCGCCGGAGCGAGTATCTCCCTCTCTCTCTCTCGCTCTCTGCGCGCGGCAAATTCTCATACCATAAAAATCTGGATTCGCGCCTCGCCGTTAAGCTGATTCTCGCGCGCTATCCTATTAGGAAAATTTCACAGAGGCACGCTCTTCTAATTTCCATCTACGACGGACTGCGGCGTTCGCGAATTCTCCGCGCTGTTACGACGGACGGGATACGTGTTCTCGCGCGAGCAGGTAACTCCATAAATATTTATGCAAATAATTAGTCCGTGTAATTTGCAGCTCCCCCTTTATATTACGAGCTTGTGGATTACTTTCTCAATTATGTGCCGTTCGCAGTCTAGCGCCGCGCCTGAGAGCTCGAGCTTCGTGTTTTGCTTGGATACGCCGGATGCATTTACGACGTGTATTTCGTCAACGGATAAACGACACACGGTCGTTCGATATCGTTGAAACGTTCCGCTTAATCGAATGGTCGATTTTTATATCTCATATCTCGGCACGCTTTAATATTCTCGCGGCTCCTGATTATTCTCGTCGCGCACTATTCTCGCTCGCTTAGGTCCAAAGTAAGTTTCGATTCTTTAATCGCCATATTCCAGGCTGGAAATTAAGAGGCAGCGTGTACTCCGAAGACGCAAACGGCGGGGGACATGTTGCGGCCCCCGGCATAATTGCCGCTAGCCCTAGCGAGTATAAATATTCATAAGGCGTTTCAGGATATTCCTACTAACGCGCGACGAGACCGTGTCCTTAATTAACAACTTTCTAAAATAGACTGTTGATAAAGCCTGCGAGATTCCTCGCCTCTTCCGCACTCTTTGCCGTTAAAGTGGAATATACGTTACAATGGAAGATCAATGAACGTTGCATCTCTATAATTAACGCCATCGTGTTGAAATTCGCGATGAATTTGCTTTTGAAATCCAACAATCGTCAGATTTTACGATTCCTCAATGTTGGTTCGTTATTCAACCCGGCATTCGCTACAGGCTTGAGACCTAATTCGCCGCAAAGCTGCACGAAACGCTGAAAAGATCGGTCGCAAGTATGGTCGAATGGCCGTCTCTCTTCGTATGCATATGCGCATATGATTCTGAGTATCTCTCTAAGATTTTAAGTATTTTAAGAGACTTTTAATAATAGACGAACTTTGAATATCTAAGTCGGGAATCATTTCGCAGCGGCGACTGTCCCAAATAATACCGCTGCGGTATTAAAATCGGCGGGAATGATTTTAGAATTTCCCGGCTTATTAGCTCGGCTAAATAAATGACGTTTAATCGGTCCAGACGTTTAACCGAACCGTTTAATCGGTCCCAGCCTCTCATCGGGTTTCAACGGGCACACGCTGCGAACGGCGCGATGGCGTTTATCTCGCGTAGAGACAATATTGATGTTCAAACATCCGCGATGTAATCATTCGCGCTCGCCGAGGTAACTCGGTTTTCTTCTCGCGCCACGAGTACCGTATCGACCGGCCGCCGCGTTGCGGGCCAATTACGTTCCGTGGCCGGCGACCTGGCGGAGGACGGGTCGCGCGATGCGGCGTGCGATCGCACGCCGAATATATATTACGTCTCGATCAACGTCGTCGCCGGAGACATCTCACTAGGACTACCCGGTAACAGCTTACGCATCGCGCGGGGGCAAGTTGAGGCAATTGTCTGTAAATGATGAATGTCCGCGAGCCGGGCGAGCAACTGCGGCTGCCACGTGTGCGTATGCATATACATGGCAGGGTTACCAAGATCAAATGACAATTACCACCGCAGGATAACCCTTGGACAATGACGTATGCTTCACGGTGCTCGTGCTCGAAAGCCCGGCATGCTCTATCGCGCGGGACGTAGGATAATGCGCGCAGCCTCCTCGGTGGGGCCGGAGGCCGGAGGGGGGAGGGGGAGGCTCACTGTCAACGCTGTCACGAGTGCGAACAATTAAGGTCGGAAAAGTATCCGGCCCGATAAGCAGGTATCCGCTCGATACGGCGCCACGATATGCCGCGGATTATGCCGGATAATTCGCGCGATGCAACATAACGCGCGCGCGTTGTACGCGTTGTATCTAAGGAGGAGGGCGGATTCCGCTCTTCCGCTCTTTCTCCCTTTCTCTCTGTCTGTTTTCTTTCTGCGCAGGAGGAACTAAATCGCGTACGCTTATGGAAGCTGATTATCGCGGAATTTATCGTAAGCGGGAGGTGCGATACCGCTGTTAATCCGCGCTAATCTAATTTGGGTCGAAATTTAAGCGACCCCGGGATTCCCGCGCGGGAATACGCGGCGAATACGGTAACGTGCGCGGCACCTGAGAAATTCCAGTCTGCCTTTTATCAATGTGTCTCGGTTTAATCAGGCGTAGCAGCGCACTGTCATTATGCACCGAGGTAGCGCCGATAATAGGAGTCTCGGGACGGATAAAAAGTTTAAATTAAAATCGGCCCGGCGTCGTTAATATCACTAATTGCAGGGCGGGATTGTTGCCGCGTGAAAAAAAAGAAAAAGAAACAGAAAGAGAGAGAGAGAGAGAGAGAGAGAGAGAGAGAGAGAGAGAGAAACAAAGGGAAGAGAAAGGAAAAGAAATTTGTCGAATGGAATTAAAAATAACATTACAGCGAAATGGGAATAGCGGGCCGTTGTTTTCCTTCCCTTTTTTTCCATGCCGAAAGAAGGGAGGCCGCGAACGACCTTCGTGCGCGCTTCTCGAATGTTTAATTTAAAATTTGATCACGGGGAGTGACGGTTGACGATTCTATTGTTGTTAGATTCGGCCGGTGACGTGCATCGCGCTTGTTTCCGAAAAATAATATCTCTGCGACGACGACGGCGACGACGACGGCGATGGCGATGTTGTAATAAAATTCTCGGGACGTGGCGGCGTTGCCCGTGGGAGCATTGCACTTTATCGAATTCGTATCTATATCGCGATGCTCGTTAGGGGTTATTTATCGGCTAAACTTTTTGAGCCCGCAGATTCGCGCCGTCTTTTTCGTTATCCGCGCTCGTATATCAGCCGCCATTCAATCAAGGTATCTTGTTCTAAGCCGAGCTACAAACCATCCTTAAGCACCAATCATGACGGCACGACTTGATAGATGGATTCAATTCACGGTAAGGATACTCTTATTGGACAGTGCCGACATTCCGCCGTTGCTTACAACGAGTATCATAATCTTCCGATGCATCGATCACGATCATCAATTACGCGCGACGACGAGATGATGCTTGGCGAGACGCGCCGGAGATGCATCGGAGACGCGAATCAATGGGCATGCGGTACGACAAGGATTACGACAGGAATTACAAATCCGCGAGCGGACAATCGCGCGGGAAAATAGACACGGGATATGGACACGGCACGCGAGTGTTGCCTATTTTTCCATTAAAGCCGATATCCAAGATGTCAAGGTAAACGTTTTTAAACGAGCGAGTAAGCGAGCTCGAACGAGAACGTGAATATCGGCGATTGAAAAATTGCCCGAACGGCGTCCCCGCCGAGAGAGGAAGACAGAGACAAAGACAGAGAGAGAGAGAGAGAGAGAGAGAGAGAGAGAGAGAGAGAGAGAGAGAGAGAGAGAGAGAGGGCGCACGCGTGTGCGCGAAGAATTTAAAATTCTCCGGCGAATGCGATTCTATCCATACTAATTTCGCTGATGGCAGGCCGTCACACTTTTCATCACGCCGCGCCGCGCCGCGCCGTTGCGCGCGCATTCGCAACATATTGCAAATCCATTACGCAGTGGCGTGCTTCAGGGGGGAGAGGAGGGGGAGCGGGCTGTAAAGTTTATCGCGTTATCCACGGTCAAGCATGCTCGAGCCGCGCTCGCGCGCTCGCGCGCGATATTCGTGTCGCGGAGTGCGTTTCTATGCAGTCATACGTTATAAAAGTACGAAATTTCGCTCTTAAAGGGAGCGCGCGCCGGCGAATGTATCCGTCACGCCGCGTTATGGCCCCGGCGCGCCCTATGTATTAGCGACAGGGGGTTAATTACGTGCGCGCTGTATTTTCTGAAAGTAACCACTAGCACCAGGACGAAGACGAGGACGAGACGGAGGGAGGGAGGGGAGGGGACGGAGAATACGGGGGAGATGACCGCGCTGAATAAACGCCCGCGCGTGAATTCCGCGCTTTATGCAATATTATCCGGCGTCCGATTCGCTCATACGCACCACTTAATCTGCGTAATTGCCATTAAAACAGTGCGCGCGCGCGATCCTCCAGTCCACGCATCATCCCCCCTTCTCCGTCCTCCTGCCTCCTGTTTTATCGTATCGCCGTACGTTTTTACTGAACTGAACGATGACGAGCTTTCTGTCTCGAAATTTTTTCTCACGCAGACACTCGACCAGCCACGGGTCGGTAATCGACAAAGGCCAGAGGATGATCCACATTTAAATTCCCGAAACGACAGTGAATCCGAAAGGTAGAGAGATCAAAAGAGCGCGAAGGGAGAAAGGAACCGCCGTGCTCGCGGAATAGGAAGAGAGCCCCCGACTTCGACGTTCCGATCTCGAGCATCGGAATCGAACGGAGACGAGGATATGGATAGGCGGATTAGAGCCAGTGACGGGAGACGAGGGGGTGGAACAAGGAGTCCACGAGGGCGAGCGAGGGTAGCGAACGGCATCGGGGAATCGCTTGACCTGCCGACTTGACATCGCGATCCGTCATTTACAAGCAATTAAGCATAGCGCCATGTACGTGCGTACGTAGGTACGGTCGAGTGGAGCGTCACCTATATATCGGCTTCTACTTATCTGGCGGGCGTTCGATCGGTCGACGTGGCCGGCGTTATCAATCTCGTAAGCATATCGTGACCCGGCCAGGCCTCTGCGGCCCTGTAGCCATCTCGGCCTAATCCGCTCGGCCGTGTGTATGTGTGTGTGTGTGCCGTGTTCCTTTCCCTCCTTGTCCCTTGCGGGGAAACATCGCCATTGTGTCTGTCTGTCTGTCTGTCTGTCTGTCGGACTGCCGGTGCTCGGGATAATGGCATCGAAAATGATTCCATTCTCGGAAATAATGGCACGATCCACCGATGCGTGCGCCTCGGCCAAGGGATCATTTCGCGTCGTCGCTGATCATCAGTCGATCCATCTAGCGCGCTGACGCTCGACGCGCATCATTGGCCGATAAGGCGCATCGTTTTCCGTTACTCCTACGGACGCAACTACCGGTGTCCATCGGAACGCACGATTACGGGCAGAGTATCGGTGAAACTTGACGAAATCAATCATAGCTGGAATCCTGGCTCTCGCCGAGGATGGCGAGACGAGAGAAGATCGCTGCTGACCGGCGAGCGAGACGAATGTCGGTTAGCTCAAAGTCTTCATCGATCGTCGGCTTTTGGTGAATGTCACTGGGTTTCAGCGATCGTGTTGTTATTCGATTCAGGCAGTGACGCTTTCACCGCGTTGAGCGTTCGCTCATTTTAAGGGAGTAATCGTTTTTGCACTCGACGCCGCAGCGGTCCGGGCCGACGTATGCGCGCGAGCATCCACTCGCGATGTTGATCGCCGGCGTTTACGGAGTGAGCGTCGAAATGAGCGGGGAAAACAAATGGCGGCGGAAATTTATCACCTTTGACATGCGATCGAAGCTCGTATGCGGTATGCGTCGCGCGTTATCGCGATGGAGCCGACTCGGCAGGCCCGGGAGTTCTCATCGCAGCTTAGCGTTCGGGGATTCACGTAAGAATTACCTGCCGGCTTGATTGACGAGCAACGGCGAGCGTGCACTTTGGGCGGCAGGCACGCCGTTTTATCGAGCTTTTCGCTAATTAATCTGATCCCGGTAACGATGAGTGGACAAGTCTCCCGTGATAAACGACGTTGTTGTTACATTGTGCTGGCCTATCATCAACTAATTTATTAATATGATGAATATTACTTTCGCCCATCGTAATCGCGGTCATTGTCCTTGTTCTTGGCCGCGAGCGATCGGTGTAGCGATGGTAATTATGATTGACGTCCTTATTAATCATCGCCGGAAATTGCGTTAGCTCCCACTCGCAAAAATGCCAAACAACAACCCGCGCGAGCGCGAGCGCTCTTTCACGTGGGATATAAGATAAACGTTGTATCTTTGCCGAGGACCAGCGGCATAATTCGACCGCATAAATCGGGGCATGATTATTCTTCCCCGCTTCGCTCCTGGACGATGAACGACGCGGCGTGCGCCAATTACGAGCAGCGGCTGATCGACCGCGAAGGCTCCGGCAGCATTTTCCGGGAATTGTCCGCGAGAGATGATTATCCGTAATCGCCAATTATATGAGCCCTTCGACGACTCGGCTTATAAGAAGACGCGCGTGCAGTCTAATCGTTCTCGGCTGGCTCGAAACAGACGACACGACCGTGTTAATCGCAACGAGCGATCACATACGCGCGGCCGATGGCGCGGCACGTACCGGACGTGGAGTTCGTTTGTTGCGACCGAAATAGAATCGGTAATACGATTATGACCATTATCTCTTTGCGCCGCGGCTTCGCGTACACGGACGCTTCGGCATTCGGCATTCCGTTAGCTCGCAATGATAGCTTGAATCTCTTTTGTAGCTCCTCGCGAGCGGATAACGAGACGGCTGCGAATACGCCGAGTGGAACACGCGCGCAAATGCGTATACGTCTGCGTATGCACGTGTATGCGTGTATGCGTGTGTATACATATTAACGTGCAGGTCGGATTAGCCGGATAACCTTCGGCGTATTGCGTTTACGCGGATGCTTTGTTTTTCTTCTCCTTTCTTTTCCTCTTTCTCCCCACTCCACCCCCCCCCCTCCTCTTTTTTTTCTTGTTTTTAGAACGGGAACGACGACACGGCGGGCGAAATATTTCCACGGCTGGGCAAATGCGCGCGGTTGTTTTTTTTTTTTTTTTTGGGCCGATCTTCCGTGCCGAATAAAGCTGAAAAATGTATTTCATGCATTCAAAAAAATTGAGCAGACGGCACTCGCTCGAGTTAAAACGAAAAAAGGGATACCGCTCGTGGGCCGTGCGGGCGGCGGTACGTTGCAGCGATTTTTTTCAGCGATCTGTCGCTGGGAAAAAAAAAGGAAAAAAAAAAAAGAAAGAAAATACGGTAAACCCGGTTTTTATCGGATTATAACACTCGCGGGGTGTACGATATAATGGAGAGTTGACACCCTCTCCTTCAAGTGGTAGTCATTTGGTGAACGAATTTCGGCGCGCGCGCGCGGCGCGGCCTGGCAAAATGAACGGCGAGAATCCAGTTTCGTTCGCCGCTAATGACATGCGCGGGAAACTGGCCAATTTCAAGCGGCGACTTTGTCCCGCTTCGTTCGAGTTATGTATACGTATGCTGATTAAAAAAATTGATTGTCCTGTTTATGGTAATCGGCTGTTATTTTAATCACGCGCTAATGGCAATCCTCATCGAGAGGAGAGACTTTATGCCGCACGCGTTATGGAAACCGATAGGACTTCGTTATCGCGTTATATTTCATTAAGCAGCATCGTTTCAACGATTTCATACGTATTTCATACGCATATCCGTGCGGAATTTTATACGCGCGTGTCGGCTCTCTTTCTCATACGCGGATTATTAAATCGTTTCATTGACTTTCATGCGCCCGTCGCGAGACCCTGCTAGGAACTGCGATCCGATGCAGCCGGTGCAACTCCGCTGGAATCGGCTGGAATTTTCTTCCAGATAAAGGAATATGTATGAAGAAGTGCCTTCTTGATCAAGCGGCACGATCCAGCAGCCTGCATTATTTATTCAATCCAGTACACGCAGCGAAAGAGGCGCTCGCAGAGGCGCCAACTTTTCAGATGCAAGGTGCAGCCCTAGCATCAAGCGTCGCGTTCGCCGGATTAAAATCTTAATCTCCATTCAGCAGCGCTGTCTGTTCAACGCATCCGATAATCGCAATAATTCCCAAAGACCTGCCTGGCCAGCGGATATCCGGCGCGTAACGATGACGCGTGGTAATCCGCGCGTGGTACACCGCGCCAACGCCGGCTGATCGGCTCTTGATCGGCTCGGAAACGTCATTTGGTCCGCGGACAAAGCACGGCCGTCGATTTATGAAGGCCGAGCGTAGAGTCGGGGCGACTGAAACCTCGCAACGGTTCTGCCCGATAATACGCCGTAAGATTTAGCTCGAGACATTGCGGACGTGTCGGTTTAACTCGCATCAAACAGCAATCCTGGCAAATTACTGTCCGTGTCTACAGAGCCGAGGGTACGCGCAGGTATGCACAGGTAGATGGAGAACGGCACCACGTGTGCGTATATGTATACAGCGGCGTTTGTAGGCAGATAGGTACACAGACAACCGGAGCTAATGAAGATGTTTGTCAATACTGGCGCGTTACTGTATATGCAGCAACTGTTATCCTCCCCCGCTGCCATCTCGCTGTATCCCCCCGTTGCACGCGCTATATTGTCCTGTTTCTGCTCTATATCGGCTACAATGCGGATCCCGGGCTCTGGAAGGTCGCCGTCGTCACCGCCGCCGCCACTGTCGTCGACGTCGTCGTCGTCGTTGGGGTGCAGCTACTTGCATAACCAACCATCGCCCGGCTTTGTGCGGAGGAAGCGCGGGAGCCGTTCCATTCAGCGTGCTTAACATCGAATTACACACGAATCGTGACGGTAAATTAAATCTCCGCCAAGATGCTCGTCTCCTGTCGCTACCGGAATTCCGGCGCGGCGATACGCAAAGGCGAACGCTCCATTACGTTCTACCGGCGATCCCGTATACGCGCGATACCGTATTTCTGTCATAGACGGAGATTCGCAACGGACCGGCAGCTAGAATCCCCGTTCTGTTGGCCTCCCTCGCTCGCGCGAACCCCGCAGACGACGGGGTTTGGATGTTGCAAGGGATGTCTGAGACCGCTCGACGCCGTTCTCGCCTAATTTCCCCCTGCACGCCACGGGATAATTGAATGATGTCACGCCACGCGATAGTAATGCCGGCGTCATTTCAAAGTAAATTGACGTGCAATTTTACCCGATTTTCATCCAAACTGCATATTCGGTGTTGCTGATTACCAATAGCAATAGCAGCAGCAGCAGCAGCAGCAGCAGCAGCAGATATAATTGGAAATCTTCGGCGCTCCTATTACAATCGATTAAAATTCGCCGGCGAGAAAAATATAAAAGCTCAAATCATATTTCTATGCAATCATGATCCCCGATTCGCTTGGCGCGAGACCGTTATTGAATCTCGAAATTCTCCATCATCGCTGGCCATTTCTCGTCGACGAGATCATCGATCGATACTCGAATCGCCGTACGAATGGCCGTGGCCTGCGCGCGTGACGTTGATAGCTGTTAAGCGGGCAAAAAATAAAGTCCCCCCCCCCTACCGTCTCGTCTGCCGGTTGTACGAGAATTTCATTACACGTTGCGTTGGATTAACGCAAATTTACAGTGTCAAAGGACCGAAATTCCATCGGCGCGGTCACGCAAGCTCACGCAAAAACAAAAAAGAGAACAAGAGGAAGAAGGAAAAAGAGGAAGAGCCGGGAGAGATACGCGCGTTGCCTTCTCGCTACGGATATCGCTTTCAGGAACAAAGATCGATACACGCGCGCGGGCGGGCTCGCTTGACGGCGGAATTAATTATTTTAAAAGGAAGCGGAGAATTTCCGCGGAAGAGAGCACCGCACGCGCGCGGCCGTTCCTAACGCACACGTGCACGTGAAACGCGCTCGCGCGCGTGCCTGTACGCGGATCGATATCCGCGCGATGCTCAGATTGTTAATGCGTGTTTTCGGGGGGGAGGGGGGAATGGGGGGGGGGAAGTGTAGTGGCTGTATAAGAGCCACTTCCGGGGTGGGCGCGGGTTTTAGTACGTAATTATTGGATTAATACGCATTGTGCAAACGCGGCACGTAGCGCACTTATTGTAGCGGCTAGACGTACAAACCCGCACGCTCCGCTCCCCCGCCGCGTAATTATGTTAGAATTCCCACTGGGGCCGTGTTTATCTTTTTCGTATCCCACTTTCCGGGGTGGGATAATTCGATCGTTTACAGCGACGTTGCGTAGCACGCGCTCGCAGTAAATCGCATAAATATCCGCGCTGAAGCACCGAACCGGGGGCCAAAAAAGGGGCCCGGAAGGGGCCCGAAACGCGCCGGGAATACGCTGATTTTAATCGCAACGATTAAATTCACCCGTCGTGTCCGCGCGGCTCACTCTCCAAGTGCAGCCAGCCGCGCTTTTCCCGCGCGATGATCAAGCGGCAAGCTCGCGTCCGTTTCAAGTTCCGGTTTCGGTGAGCAATAAGTGCACGGAGTGCATAGAGAAGGAAATCGTTCATCTCTCATCGTGATGCGACAGCAACGGCAGCGATAGCAACGTTTCCCGCTGCGCGAAGGTCGCATTTCCCTCGCGGACGGTTTTTCTTCTTAATTCGAGCGTCCGGTCTGCCGCGGTGTTGGACTTGCCAATGAAACTCAAATATGGATAAAGACGTCGTGCTTGTAACGGAACTCTCCGGAGAGTATAATAAGCCAAAGTTCCTTTTTACTTATTCATTAAATGTTCTCCGTGTTATCGTCTTCGATTACGGCGCGTTTAATAGCTGTCCCCGGACGCTACGGCAGTAATTATTCGTGGCAGGACCTTAACCCTACGTAAAGTATCGATTTGCCCGAGCTTAACGTTAACCGGACACGGCAAGACCGCCGGACGCTAACTCCTCCGGCCGAGCAATCCAACTCGGCGAGCGATTAAACGCGATCGCGACGCGATCAGCTTCATCAGCTTCCACAACTTTGCTAACGCGTTACGCAACGGGACGTATCGCGCCACGTTACCACGATTTATCCACGTCGTCGTCCACGTGCTGGCAATACACGCGCACCCAGAGAGGGGGGGTGAGGGGGAGGGGGAGGGGGAGAGAGGCAGAGAGCGCACGCGTTTACCGTTCGCAGTTCGCGCAGTTTACCGATCGTTCGCTCGAAATGCCAGGTCCCTTTGATTCAGACGCGCSCCSCYCYCCSCTTCCCCCCYCCCCCCTGCCTGCCCCCCCGGTCATCCATTGAAATGCACATGTTTTTGCATCTAAGTGCGCCGAATAACAACGGCAGCAGCAAGCCAAATCCGGGGAACGTCGCGATCCGATGGTCATCCTCCGATTGCGGCAGTTTCGGGGCGAAGTTCTGAAAATTCCCCGCTGCCTGCCGGTGTAGCCGGTGCACATTCGGCAGGAACTCGCGGGAGTATCCACGTGCCGCAGCACCGCCGTTGCTTCCGCTTCGCGGAAAAGAGTCCTCGAGCGCTGCGTAGAATCCGCAACAGAAAGCGGCAGAAGCCTCGCTTTCTCTCCATTTCTCTTTTTCTCTTTCTCTCTCTCTCTCTCTCTCTCTCGCTCTCTCTCTACGCGTGTGGCTGTTCCTCCCACGCGATTCTCATAAATATATCATCGGTGCGTATAATTCAACGCGGAACCGAGTGGGAGGCCGCGTACGCGCGATAATGGTGATCATCCGCGCTTATCAGGCATTCGCACGGCGCGGTGGCTGATCCGGCCAAAACCACCGGCGATAAACCGTCACCCGACAGTACCCCTCGTACCCCATCCCGACCCCACGACCCCTTGCTTGTCTTGAATACACTCACGTGCGCGGTGCCGGCAGCAGTGGAAGCGGCGGCGGTGCGGTACGATCATCAATTTTAAAGTTACGCGAAGTTTATTCCGCGAGAGGCGCGCAAAGGGGATGCCCGGACCATTGTGAAGTTGTTCAAGTTGTTCCGGGGAGAGAGAGAGAGAGAGAGAGAGACCTTCCTTCCGTAGCCAGGTTGCGAAACCCAGCGCTCGTACGCGCTCGTACGCGCTCGTCGACCTCGCGAGGGCTACCCGATGTGTACACGCGGGCCGAAACATCCCCCAACCACCCCGAGGGGTGGAATTGTTCGACCGTGTCGGTGCAACGAGAGCGATACGCCGAATCCTAAAGACGGCAGGCGAAATGAGGTAGAAACATGCGTCCGAGCCGAACAGATTTCACTGCGCGACGAGCACGGCTGAAGCATCGTTCGTTGATGCTTTCAGGCGTGACGGAAAATTCCGCCGCGACTCGCGAAAATCGCGAGCTCGCTCGCGAGCTCGCTAAGCCGCGAGATGAGCGTCGAGAGAGCACACGCGAAACGCTTTCCCGGGAATAACGCTGATCGATCGCGCGGCAACATCGCTAGCTCTTAATCGCGAGCCGGTGAACCACGCGCATTGATAATCCGGCTATTTTCTCGCGGAATCTCGTCAGATCCGCCCAGATCATTTTATCGCGGTCGCTTCGTTACGTTGATATTAATGTTCCCGGTACGATACGCTGCGCGTGTTCTAATTTTATTAAATTCCCATGCTCTGTGCATTCGCCAATCAGGGAAACGAGTCTTTCACACATACACACACACACACACACACACACATGCGCGCGCATATACGCGCGCGCGCCCATGCATGCATACCATTCGACCAAAGCGCAATGTGTCGATTTACATTGATCGTGCAAAGAGCAGTCGATACGAGATACGCGAGATACAACGCGCAAATCGGGATTGAAACATTCGTCTCCTTCATGGAGCTCGCATGCTGTCTCCGAGATTTCGCTCAAGTACGAACCACGGACTTCTTGCCCGACTCCTGTGATTTTCTCCCGTATGTCAGTTAGAAGATTATTACCGCGTATAGGACGGCGCAAGTTATATCCTTAGAATTACACGACTTCCACGGAGTTAGTGGCTTAAATAATAGCGCGCCGTAACTCTAACATCACCTTCTAATATTAACGAGATTACGCCTACAACTGTGCGCGAGTACTTGTTTGCACATATGTGTGCGCGCGCGTGTGTGTATGCGCGTACAGCCGGTAAGTACAATAATGAATGCGGTGCAGATCCAGTAATTGAAGTTAACTGTTCAAAGTCGCACGCGATCATTAATTATATCGCTGAAGAGACCGATAATGATTTTGACCCAATTAATCGGTCGAGTTGGGTGATTCGCGGTGCTCTCTCTCTCTCTCTCTCTCTCTCTCTCTCTCTCTCTCTCTCTCTCTCTCTCTCCGCTTCGCTGTGTCCGTGTCAGTGGAAAGAAATGTGCTCGTGCGCATTTAACGCGCGTGAGACTAAATGAGCCGTTTGTAGATGCAATTACAGTGATGCTTTTGTCAGCGGATGAACGTCAATATCAATTATTTCTTCTTGAAACGACACGTTTCCACGGGTTAGTGCGCGACGTATTTCGGCCGACGCGCAGGTGGTTATTAAATATTTCTACGGTTATGTCAATATTTTATGTCTGATAACGATAATAGCGCGGGAGACTTGGAATGCCGGTATTATACAAGTCGATCGGAATAATTGATTCGACGGGGTGATTTATTATGGAGCTCGTGTTTCACGTGCGTCCACGCGAGCACGCGGGGAAGAGAGGGGGAGAGGCAGACTTGTTGGACAAGTCTGGTGAGAAAGTCTTGAGTAAGATCTCGTCCGATATCGTCTCGCTTCCGCGCGACTGCTGCAAACGCGCTTGGTCTTCTGAAAGAAGAAGCGCGTTTGACGATTCGCGTCAGGTTGGAAATTCGCACGCAGCGCGCGCAGAATTGCATCTCTCCGGAGAATTGAGAATAGATTTCATCTGTAAATGAAGTATCATCGATTACTGCTCGATGCTCGAGCAATCGGAATTCTTATCGGCAGCGAGGCTCGTGCAGATCTCGGAGCGCATCTCGGAGGATTGTCGCGCGATTGCGACGCGGAACGCTTCCTGCGCCGGGAAGGACAGACGGAGCGTTTGCTTTTTATCGCGCTCCATCTCGTTCCGGCGTAACTGTAACGCGACTTTGCGGACCGCGCTTCCGGTTGCCGCGCGAAGCGCACGTTCGCGATAATGCCAAATGCGCGCGGAACCTTCGAGCACGCCTATAATCCGCGCCTGCCGTCCTCACCTTTTTTCACGTAATGCAACGCTATTCCGCTTCGACTCGCTCTCTCTCTCTCTCTCTCTCTCTCTCTCTCTCTCTCTCTCTCTCTCTCTCTCTCTCTCTCTCTCTCTCTCTCYCTCTAATTACAGTTCTCTCTACGACTACGATTGAAATCTCGATTTCGGTCGTTTTGGCGCTTTAGCGATCTCGCTGCCCGTCTTTGTCGCTCGTACCATTGCTCGACGCGCTAGTTTCGCGAAGCACGCGACAAGAAAACAATATCCCCATCCGCGTCTTTCATTCACTCTCGAGGAGAGCCTTTCCGGAATCGCGCTAATCTTTAACAAGGGAGCTCTGCACGCCTCGTAATGCATTGTGCAAGATCTTACTTGGCCCACGGTGCACGAGAGTTTCAAACTCGCGGCGCAACTTTAGCGTTAGCTTTGGACTTCTTGGCCCCGGCTCAACGCTACGCGAACGAAATTTATTTATATCCGTGTACACACCGCACACAACAGCGCGAGCTAGCTCCGCGGCGCGCTCCTCCGAGAATCAGTAAATACTCCTCTTCTCTCTCACTCTCTCTCTCTCTCGGATTCAGATTATCGAGGTAATCCAACGACAATCACCAGCAGGATGACAGGAATGTTGACCGCCACACGACGAAGCCGCGCCGATGAACGAGAAGATGAGAACCACGAAACGACGGAGGAAGGTCCTCGTCGGTTCTCGTCTTCATGCAAAGAAAGAAAAAGAGCGCGCTTTGCGCTTTGCGTTTTTTAGGGAAAAATATCGCCGGGCTCGAGAGCGCGCCGGACCCGTGTGCGTGCGTCGAGTGGGATCCGAGGGTCTCCGCGGGGTAATGTACGAGCCGGTCGTGGTTTTTATGCGTCTGCGGATGAATCGGTAAAGGCATTTTTAGTAAGCAGGTCGAGCGATAGTAAATTACTCGTCGCGAGCCCGACACGTGCAGCGCTGACCCGGCGTGAACTCGAACGCAGCGCGTCATCATCGCCGGATCGCGCTATGATCGGTCTTCGATGACAATTTCCTCGCGTTTTCCCCGATTCCGTAATCGCGGGAAACGCAGAACACGCGTAATCCATTCGCGCGCTTTCTGACGCGCGCGCGCGCTCGCCGCCGTAATAAACGTTGTCATTTAGCGTGCTTCAACTTTGCCCGATATTCAGTCCGATACTCTTATAATGACGCCGGCTGGCGTTAATTATTATTCCCCGCGCGATCGGGCGCTCGTTGCGCCAGGTAATGACCAAGCGGCTCGGTTTTCCGTCCGCGCGCAGCGGCAATGGCGTAAGCCACGTCACGTAGTTTTGAAGTGCAAACCTCTGTCACGGGCGATGAGCACGCGTCCGCTAACCCAGTTGCAAGTTAAGACACGGGGCTAGATTAGCTGCACCGAAATACACTCCCGCTCCTCCTCGGCGACGGGCTGTTTTAAATTGCCCGAGCCATCGCGCGGGACCAACATGATTTAATTCCATGCGAACGCCATAAGGGTGTTTCCCTCTGCCCGCTACCGAGTCGATGCTAGGCGTGACGAAGCGTTAGAAATTGTACTATTTACGTTTAAAATGTATACATATATATGTATGCGCGCGCGCGCGTATGTGTGTGTGTGTGTGTGCACGTGCGCATATACGTTTCGTTTATCCGCACATTTCGTTTATCCGCACATTATATATTATCAAAACGGAAAGTCAACTCGATTAATAAATTTAATTATGCTATTATTTCCAGTCCAATGAAATGGCATAATTATATTTATTATTATTTCGCATATTAACCGATAATTAATTAGCTAAATCATTTGCGTTTGTTGCAGAACGATCTCTGACCTGTCCAACGGGAATCACAACAGGTAAGACAACGGCGCCGTCTGGAACGATCTGGAAAAATTGCAAACCCCATCACCGCGCGCGCGCGCGCGCGCACGGAGATAAATTCATCGTGTTTGTCGGGATTCATTAAGGCTCGTGCTCGCTCGTGCCCGCGGATCATCCATTTTCAGAATTACTCGATGCGTTTACGATAGCGATAGCTCGTATGACGCTGCCATGTCGATATTTACGCGATGCCTGCCAAAAGATGAAACGCAAACAGAATCCCCGTTCCATTCGCGTCGCGAGGCTCGCCTATCCATTCGCGCGGCCGTTCGCCCATCCAGATCGCTGCCCGCTCCCCCGCTCCGCCACTCGCGAGATTCACGACGCATCGCGAGGACTCGCGCAAAAATCTGCTGGCTGTTCGCGGCGGCGCGGGAAGCAACAACAAAGTGGATTACGCGTCGTGTATACTTTTGCCGTTAAAACGACAGTTTATTCCGCCGACGGTCTAATGTCGCAACTTTGCGCGGAACCCGCGCGAGAGCCCGGGTGGGGAGGGGAGGGCGCCTTCGGCTCTCCGTTAGGTATAGTGTCAACGTTATGGCCGGCTGCTCTCGCCCGGGCTACCTCCACCCGTCTTACTCCCGGCGTCTCTCCCTTCTGACCCCCGCGATGAGGGGAGGAAGATTCGCTGTCCAGGATTCGCGCTCCTCTCCTCTCGCGCGGCTCGTCTCTCTTCCTGGTCCTTCGCCACGTAGGTCTCACCGCTGCGCGCGGTGCCCGAAGCTATGTTGCAGCTTACAGTCTCACTGTTTATCTTCAGCCGTGAGCTTTTGTGTTTGCACAAGCTTCCGCCCGGCACTACGAACCGCCAACCGGTATCCGCATCGACCTGGTCCTCCGCGACTTGGTCTCTCTCTCTCTCTCTCTCTCTCTCTCTTTCTCTTCTCCGCGGACAGAGCGAGTCAGCCGTGGTCCTCTATTTATTTAGTTTTTTCTCGGACGAGGGCAGATTGCAGATCCCGCAGAGGGAGAGAAAGAGAGAGGGAGAGGGACAGAGGGGGAAAGGAAGAGGAGCAGTGCTTAATTGCCGTAAGTGTCCGCACCGTTGCACAGCCCTTGGGAGCGTTCCTTGATGAAACCTCGTCGACGGATCCGTCGCCGATGGAGATTCTCGGGCCGACCCGACGACCACATGGATCCACCATGAATCCCTCTCTGCCCTTCTATTTTGTTCAACCTTCCTCTCGAAAACGTCATCGTTACTCGCCCGAGGCGTTTCGCAAGTATTCTCGTTCGCGCGGACATGTCCGGAAAACCCTCCATTTTTAGGGATGAAATTTCTTCGAAGCGCCTTCGTACACGTGCGCCTCGTTTGTTCCTGCCGGCGTGTCGTATCGAGGCCGCGCTCGACAGAAAGAACCGCCTAAATGACCCGCTGACGGCGGCCGCTAAATTCAAAACCGCGCGCGAGCGTTTAGGTTAAAAAGTCGGGCGCGACATTTCCACGGTATGGCAGTTTTTGCAATTAGCGATATCGGGCTACGTCATCCGACACGTTCGGTCGGCCGAGCGAGCGACGCGGCTGCCATGTGACATCGGCGCAGGTGTGAGCGAGCGTGCGCGCGCGCGCGCGCGCATTGCAAGCGCCGCGCCGCAACACGCCTGGCGCATCGCCAGATCTCCAGCGGACTCGCGGCTCTCCCCTGCCCCGCCGATTCGTTTCCCTTTTTCCCCTCTGCCACCCGCGCCACCCTCTGCCTCCCGCCGCGATGTATGTACACATCGACGCCCACGGCCATGCACGCGCGCGTTATCAAACGATTTATATCGGTGTTTTGCAAAATTTGTGGAGCCGAGGCTTGCGACTGGCACGGGCTGCGGCTCCCGCGCGGGGAATGCATTAAACGTTAACGGCGAAAACGGATAACGAGAGAGAAAGGGCAGAGAGAGAGAGAGAGAGAGAGAGAGAGAGAGAGAGAGAGAGAGAGAGARGGAGAGAGAGGGGGGGGAGGAGAGGAGAGAGGGCGATGGCGCGCCCGCTGCCGGCAAAGGGCGCCCCGTGCACCGCCACGAGCCAAAAGATACCGCCGCGGTGTGTTATCGGGTTTAATCTAGGCTCGTTAATAACCTTTCGCTTTTGTGCGCGTACACCGAGATCCGCAAGAGGGAAGGGTAGATGTACACGCGCTTCCACGCGCCCGCTTGCACGTCCGTTCAGCCGTGGTTCACGATTTATGCCTGTCCTCGATAGCGCTCGCCGTGAACGCGAGAGTCCGGAAGCCACGCCTCGCGTTTACCGCTAAAACGCGCTCCTTCTCTGTCTTTCTCCTTGCTTCTCTCTGAGAGCTATCGGTCTTTCCCGGGCTGGACGCGCGAACGTCGCAGCCAGCCTCCACCCGGAGGAAGCGAGGCGCTCGCTCCTGTAACGTTCGCGGGAATATTGCTCCTGTAACGTCCGCGGGAATATCCATTCCGCGAAGCTCCCGCGGGAGCGGGGGCGCCGCCGATCGACAGGAAACTCCGTGAACACCGAAAATTTCCTCGCTTCCTGCTAGACCGAGCGGGAAACAGTACGCGCGCTTAAGACGAGTTCCCAGGGACAAGACTCGACGATGACTTGGCCTTCAAGCGCCATCGCGCCAAGGGTGCAGCTGCGGGCACATTCGTGGATTCCCCGGGGGATGCCGGGGACCCCGGGGGAGGGGGAACGGGAGTGACATCGCCGGGATAACGTCGCGAACAAAGAACGGAGTAAGCTGAAATAATTGGCAATTACAAAACCGAGCTGGATATTAACATTATCTCGAGCGGGTAGCGCGCGTATCGCGCCGACGTTACCTGTCGGCGCCGGCGAGACGGCGCGGCTCCTTTGTGGGAAATGTTTTTCCGCGTTTCTCGGCCGGTGCGCGCGCGTTTTCTTCCGATAACCGGCATCCGCCGGTTGGAGATAAAGGCGACCGCCTTCGGCGGGAACAAACGCGACGTTTGCAGTCAACAGTTATTGCCGCGACTACTCGGAGCGCTCGGCTCTTGAATATCGTTATTACGTGATTTTATCCGCGCTTGTCGCGCCGAGATAACGCCTCGCGCGGAGAGGCGCGGAGGCGGCCGAGGCTCTCACGCGGACGCGAAACCGCCGGGGTGTCTTTGGGATGCCTGGCTAACTTCGCGAATACTTCTCGGGGAAAGCCCCGCGGGGGATGTTGTACCGCTTAATTCAATTACAGTGGCAAGCCATTAAGCCGAAGGGGATGAGGCAGACTCACGGTGACGTAAGCACAATCGCGCCGCGCCGAGCTGCGGAGCGTCAACGTTGACGGCCTCTCACCTACCTCCGATCGTCGAAACGATCCTGCGGATTGTACCATTATATCGGCCGACGACATTTGCAATGAGAATCAATCCGGCGATAGGAATCGGCGACGGTCCTCGCAATTTCGCGCTGATCACACAGCTGACGCAGCTGCCGGGATCTCGCGCGATATCGGTATCGTCAACGTGTCCGCTACGTTCGCCTCGCCACGCGACGATCTATCAGCAGATTTTCAACCGGGATTTGTTTCTTCCCGCTTTTTGCGATCCTCTCTTTCTCTCTCTCACTCTCTCACTCTCTCTCTCTCTGTGTGTATCTCTCGTTTATACCGTCTGCTCTCAAGCGCGTAATCCCGAAGCCGGGTTACCGAATCCCGAGCCGGCTCGCCGCGCGTCGCGCGGCGGACGCCGCCCTGCCCGCTCCCCGCTTATACATATACATGCCGTATTTATTAAATCTGCTTCAATTTAACTTTAATAAACGCACGGGCTGTCCTGCGTGCCTCAGCGGCGCGAATGGAAAAAAACGCGAACAAACACGGCCGCGTTCGAGCAATTATTCGAGACGAGATTTCAGACGGCCGATACGCGACGCCAATTGACGATGCGAATAAATATGAACGACGGCTCGCCGATAGGGATTCCTCGACCGCGATCCCCCGTTGCCCGCCATTATTTCCCATTAATCCTCTGTGGCAGGGAAAAACCGCCCCCGGTCCCGGAATTGAAGAGTCACTCGTCTTTACCGCTCGGATTTCCGAGACCAGCTGCGATTCCGCCCCGAGATAAAAGCCGAGGAGCACGAGAGGACCGAGCCCCGCTCGCGAGTAAGGGACGTCTTCCTGGGAAGACGCGTTTGTATTAATTAAAACGTAATTAATCAGAATTAAATTGACTCGGCCGAGTGGGAAACGGTCGGAGGGAGAGATGCCGAGCGAAATCGATCGGCTGAAATTGCAGAAGAACAGCACGGCGGCGGCGGCGGCGGCGGCGGCGGCGGCGGCTAACTTTTCTCGATAGATCCGTCCGCTAATTCCGCGTATTTTCGCAGCCCTTGGCATTTCGAATCAGGGATAATGTAAATATTTCAGGAACAATCCAATTAAGGAGGAGAGGAGAGGAGGAGAAGGAGGGGAAGGAAACCCTGGGAGGGAAAAGTGGAATTAATTCCTCAGTATTTACCGCTTTCGGCAAGATCAATCTTTACTTCGGATACATCCGCGCATCTAGGACAGGAACAAAAAGATCGCATGCAAAATCCCTCTCTCTCTCTCTCTCTCTCTCTCTCCCCTATCTCTCCCCGGCATTGTTTTCTCATACACGGAACAAAACGATGCGCACGCGAAATATGGAGACCCGTGCGGTCCCTGTTTCCCATCTTGCCAGGTCGCATTCGCGAGCAACGCGGCAGCATCCGCGAGAGGATCGGCGAACAGGGAGGGGGCGAGGGGAGGGGGGTGGGGCGGGAAGAGAAAAAAAAGGAGGAAGGAAAAAGAAAGGAAAGAAAAAAGACAATTTTTGATTCGCGTCGCTTTTTATCCGCCGCCGGTTTGCGGAACCGCGCGCCATGGTGTGGTTTTCCGGCTATTGAAAGGCTGTACGGGAACACGTGCGGTACACGGTTTTACGCCGTAAAATTCGCCATTGCCAGACCGTTGCGATGCACATGTACACCCGCAGGTACGTACGTACGCAATCGCTGGAGCGATTTATAAACTTCACGAACCGGACGTTCGATTTCACGATCGCGGCGCTTTAAGAGTCGACCGCCGCCACGCGCGCCGCTGGTTCCTCTGGCCTCCACGTCGCGGAAAGTTCGGCTACACCAGCTACACCGCGACGAGGCTATTCAACGCACTTCCCCTCCCCTTCCCTCTCTTTCTCTCTTTCTGTTAATTAAATATCTGTTGCTGGTAATGGAGTTAAGAGGGCGGCGACGCCTGAAAATGTTAAATGGAAATTGGGTCACAGGCGTAGCGGCTAAACTCGTTTCCCTTTTTCTCTTTTCCCCCTTTTCCCTTCTCCCCTCCCCTCCCCTCCCCTCCCCCAGTCCTCTCACCATCCCATTCAGTCTACATGCATAAACGTACCCGGTCCGCCCGTGTTTTCATTTATTTTCCAATCGTTTGTGAAACATCGCGGCCAACACATTGCAACGTCCGAAGCTCGGCATCGCGTCCCGATTCCTTTTTTCCCACCTTTTCGCGGAAACGGCACGGACAAATTCGAGCGCGCCTCCCCCGCGCACGGTCACGGAAAATAAAAATCTATGTTACTGGAACATTCGCGAAGCTTGTCGCGGATAAGGCGAAAGCTCCGCGGAGTCTCCATGAAATTGCAAACCGATCGAAATCGTAATCCCAGCAATAGCGGACGACCGGGCAGGCACTCGCGTTACATTTCTGTTACACCAATTTACACCGAAAGTATTGCCGTTTCACTTGGCGTCCCGCGTGTCACACATCTCAGCGCGACTCTCGCGCGTTTGCGTTCACAGCGGAGCTCCCGCTACGCTATTTACGGCTATCCGTCGATGTATACGCGACCTGCAGCCTGACGCTAGCTTGAGTAAAGAAAAAAAAAACCGGCAGCAAAAAGGGAAAAGGACAGGAAAGGAAAAAAGGGCGGGATCGATACGAAATACGGCTTGGTGCGCCGACCGATCGGCGAAGAGATGGCGGGGGAGGGAGGAAGGGAGGGAGAGAGGGTCGGGGGTGCGGTGCGATCGGCGCGGCGTAAGTGGCTGCAATCGTGGCGCTTGCACGTGCCCGAAAGCGGCGTCGCGCTGCTTTTTCGCGGCGACTTACCGAGGCGGCAATAAAGGCAAACGGCGCGACCCTGTCCCCGCCCTTCGCCCCCCACCCCCTCCTCCGCCGTCCGGATCGCGTCGTGCCGCGCCGTACGATTTATTATCGCGCGGTAAAGCCCGCCGACTCTCGAATGAATTGCCCGGTCGCAACTTTTTCGTGAGGTCCTCGAGAGAGAGAACAAAAGCCCGACTATAGATACCGTGTGATCGGAAGGACAATAGAATTAATGGCCGGTGAGGAGCGCTCCGCAGGGCGGAGGAGGACGGAGGGAGAATTTTTCCGCCGTCGTATGCCGTCGTAGGATCGTCCGTCCTCCCTCGGCAGCCCGTTCACCCCCGTTGCGGCGTGAAATAACGACGCCGACGATCCTCGGCAGGGATATCGAGGCCCGCGTCGGCGGTCGATTCGGCAAGAATTCCAACGTCGGACGTGTCCAAACGTTATCGGAGGGCGGTCATCGCCGAACGCCGGCGGAATACAGAGAACCGGCAACCGGATGCTACTCTCCGCCGTGGGCATTTCCTCGCGCGCGCTCTCTCGTCAACGACAAGTCCATCCGCCGCTGCGGGGAGGCCGCTTCCTCTTCCCTCCTCTTCCCTGCTCGCTAGGAGGATACGTAGCGTGTACAGCGGTATATAGACGTTTTCGCACGGCCGCGCGACATAATGTAATATTAAGCGGGTTCCTACCCCCCGTCCCAGCCCCCGGGGCCGCCATCGACCGATCTCCCGCGCGCAATCGACGAACGCCGCTCGGGTCGACCGGGGTTGCGGAAGAGAGAATGGGGACCGGCGGAATCGCGTTATAAGATGGAACGCGATGAGCCGTTATCTCGAATTTATCGAGGGGATCGACGGATAGGAAGGCGAACGAGCGAGCGAGCGAGCGAGCGAGCGAGCGTTTTAAAAGGGCCGACGTTGGTTGCCGCGCCGCTGCTGCCACCGCTGCTGCTGTTGAAAAGGCCGCGAATAAATCGTGCCCGCGGAAGCGGATAACGCGTGAATCTAGAACGCCGAGGAGAGAGAAATCTGCTGAAAAGCAATGTCGTGTGTTGTGTCTGGGGTTATAGCGCGCCCGATAATACAGCTTCGTTGAGATCAATAAAATCTCAATCGGCGCTCGCGGCCGGCAGGCCGCCTTCTCCCGAGAAAGCCCTCGACTGCTTTTATATATCCGGCTGGCCGACGATCGCGCGCCATCGAGGGACGCGTATTAAATGGCACTAACGCCGATTAAAGCCGACGACGCTTTATACCTACCAATTCCTGCGAATCACCAGAAACGAGGACTAGCCGGGGAGCGGGGAGGGAGAAGCGGAGAAGCCGCCATCATCGCGCGAACCATCGATGATGGGAGCGAGCGTTCGCCGATGAAGCCAAGTAGGGCGCGATCGCGATCGTCGGGCAAGAATCGCGATAATCGATCGTAGGGGGGCGAGGAAGGCGGGCGAATCGATCATCGAATCTGCAAACCTGCTGGGTGAGGGGGTGAGGGGGACTTTCTGACCTACCTGCCACCGTCCGGCGAAACAACCGCAATCGGATCCTGCGGCGGCGATTACGCTACGGCGGCCGCAAAAGCGCTTTAACCGAATGCGCGCACATTCGGCAGCGTTACGCCGACATTGGCGCACGACCATTCGTAACGACGGCACTCGTGGCCGACCAAGCGAATAGCATTAATGATGGCGATGGACGGATGGGGGATGCTTTATCGTGGCGCGGCACGGCGGACGGACAAGAAGCCGTGGGCGGATAATTATACGGAAGTTTCCAATTACGGATAACGCCGTAGCGAGTAACCGTAGGTGTTAGCAGCCAGCCGCTATCTAATCCCGAATCGAGTGGCCACCCTAGGACCGCCAGCAGACGTCATGTGCATTAAGAGGATAAGCCGCTCTCCGTGATCGAACGCCTAACGCCCGCGTGCCATTAAGCGGCTCCCATTGCGTTGCGCATCGGACCGGAGATGCTTCGCGAATCCGCGAAACGCGCGCGACGTCGAGCAAGCGATCCTCCCCCCCCCTCTCTCTTTCCCCCTCTTTCTCTTGAGCGGACTCCCTCTCTGTAGATCGCTCTGTAGATTAATCGCGGAAATGCTTGAATGTGAGATTATTATTAAGAAAAAAAAAAAGAAAGAAAGAAAGAAAAACAGGAAACAAGAAACAAAGAAAAGAAGGGAAAAATAGTTATACGTTATACGCGTATCCTCGAAACTGTGCACCCTTCTAATATCAGTCCTTTTTTCTTGTCTCTCTTTCTCTCTCTCTCTCTCTCTCTCTCTCTCTCTCTCTCTCTCTCCCTCCCTCTTCTCGTCGGACTCTGAAACGCTGTACGGTGTATGCCATGCGCTGATGAATTATTGAACGGCAAGCCGCGAAAAAATATCCAGAAAATGGTTGCTCTCTTGTCAATGGAATTGTAACGAAGCGAGAGGCAGCGTTTCCCGAGCGCGTCGAAAGGATCCGGATTCAGAGTCGGGGGTCCAATTCGATCTGGAAATACAAACGAGAGAAATCGCGCTGGCGCGCGCCATATTACAGTTTCGCGTTAATCGAGTCGCACGGACTCGTAATGTTCCCGCCATAATCCCCGCACAAAGTCGGAATAAGTGGCTGGGAGAGCCTTCTCGGACTGGCGTTCTGCCCGTTCTGCGACTTTCCGTCCGCGGCGGAGCGCTTCGGGCCGCGATTACGTGCGTGCGCGCGTACATGCACATGCTGAAAGAACGTTGCTCTTAATGAGCTGGCCCGCCGCCAGCTTCCCGATGGACCGAGCCGCTCTCTCTCTCGGCAGGCCGAGAGTCAATTTGCTCGGTCTTTTGGGTGCAAAAGTGCCCGTTGGGCTAGACGCTGCCGAAGAAAAACATCGCATCGCCCTTGCAGATGCTCCTCTTCGCCTGACGTTAAGGAATCCCATTTCCCCTCCCCCTTTGCGGGCCGCCTAATCCCGCAGGAACGGGAGGGAGCGTTCCTTCCCGGTGGCGGTGGCGTTTCTTCAGCTCGCGGTAACGTGTCTACGGCCCGATAGAGATAGCGTAGTCCCTCGCATGCCCAACGGATTTCCATAAGTGTCAGCCGCGCCGTAATTAAGCGCGCGGAGATACACGTGCGGGCGCGCGGCGGCACGTTTCCGCGAGCGGTCTGCCACGCGAGCGCTCGCCCTGGGAACTATGACCCCGAGCTTCACCGCGATGCAACGACCGAGGGCAACGTCACGGCGGCAGAAAAGTCTGAAGAACGACGAGCGGAATTACGGGAATTACCTTGATGTCGGTCTCGCGACCGTATCGATCGCGCGGCGGATCCCTTTTCGTGGAATGCAATTTCGAGTATTCGTCGGCCCTTTCGCGTTTCGTTGCCCTCGATGATGGATTACCCCATTACAAGCGGATTTTTTCTCTACTTCTCTCTCTCTCTCTCTCTCTCTCTCTCATTGTTTCTCGCTTCTTTTTTCCTCTCTTTTTGATAGTTTCCTCCGAATTGACCCAGTATCACGCGGCATAATGACGACCGCTGGGCGCACGCCATGCTGAACCCGGCGTGGCCCCTTGTTCCTCGAAACAATGGCTACTTTGTTTCCCAACGCGTCGTCGCGTTTCGGACCGACGAGCATACACACGCGGGATCTAATCCATATCCTAGCGCGGATGAAATTTACTACTTTAATAACACCACGTTCCGCCATCCAAGCGCGCGCGCGCGCGCGCGCGCTCGGTCGCTCGCGCGAGTGCACGTGTACAACACCCACCCGCATAGACGTACACTAATGCACACGTGTGCACACGGAGCGGAGAGATACGCGCGTCCAGGCCGGCGGCGGTGTTCTCCAACTTCCATTCAGCCCCTGTCCGACAGGCGGGAACGATTTCGAGTATTCGGGTCAAGTTGTACAGCCGGTTGTTTGCCAGCGACCGTGTACCGCACCGTCAGCCTGCAAAACGTAAATCCGGTACAAGCGTGGCAACTTGTTCCCTGTCGGAACGGAAAGTAGGATTGCTAATTTAACGGCGGGACACGGCGCCGCCGCGGTGTTCGTTGTACGCGAGCAATGATACTTCTGCCCTGCGCTGCGAGACAGCGTCAGGGAACAAGCGCGTGTCTGGTGACGTGTCTCGCAAACGGTAGCTTCCGCGCGCCACACACGCGCGCTTCGAATCGTCCGTGTGAATCGTCGTGCAGAATCGCGAATCGTTCGTTGAGCGATTCTCGATACGCGACCGGCCTATTCGATCCACCCACGCGTGTTACTCTCGTCTTCAACTCTCCCCTTCCCTCCCCTCCCCCCCGCCCCACGACGAACGAGATCGCGGAGATCTCATCTCCTCGCTCGCAAACGCGAGCGTCGAGTCATCCTCGACGGAGTTTCACGCTTTCTGCTTCATCGACGTTGAAATTTAATGGTCAGCGTGCTCCCGAGCGTAATACGCTTACGAAGGTATCGGGCAAAATGGCTGGAAAATCCGGGAAGCCAAAGTGAGAGCGATTCTGGAAATGTTTCGCTATTTTCGTCGGTATCACACACGCGCGCGCTCAGCCTCCCCGTGTAAGGGCGCAGATTGGGGCGAAGCAACCGCTCCTTTATTTTCCTTACCTGTGCGTGGGATGGTCACGTGCCGCGACGCACGGAGGGCCCGAACGGGAGCAAAGGGACAAGGACGACGGGCGACCGTGGAGCGAAAACGTGGAGGAAGGGAAGGGAGATTCGGCGGAGGGGGCGGAGGGGGCTCGAGGGGAAAAGGAGGCCAGGGTGGATCCTGGATACATAACGTAACGGATGGACAGGCAAGCTAAGGCAGGATGGGTAAGGCTATACTCCAAAGCTAAACTACTTTGCCCCGAGCAAGACGGAGGGGGATTGGGGAGGTTACGGGGCTTGAGTGCTAGCCGCTTGTTCCGTAATCCAATAGAGAGACCCTAAGACCCTTCCCGCCGATGTAGGTACACGCCACGTAGGGGGTGCGCTGCGCCCCATGTACGTCGCGTACGTGTATGTAAATTTCAGTACGGCGTGCGACGAGTCGGGGCTGTTCTTCCGTCTTCGAGCGGGAAGGATCCGCAAGCGAACGACCGGACAACCGGTACCCCGCTCGAGATCCCACGCCTCGGCCCCTCCCCCCCCGGCGATACAACGGGACGAGGTTTTCGAGAAGCGTGGAATATGCGGTCGACACTCGGTCCGGGTGACCGAGAGCACGTGGATGTTCCAGCAATGCCGGAACGTGCGATGATTTCCAAATATCCCGCAGCGTCCGGGGGATGATTGGATAAGGCGCTCTCGAACTGATACATTATTTATATTTATGCGAGCATAACTCCCGGCCTTATTCGATATTACGAAAACTGTGAATATGCCGCGCGGACGCGCCGCGCATCCCGATTCCAACATCCGAATATCATCCCGTCCGAATCTCCGCGTTACAGGCGATGGCAACCTCGCCACTCGCGTCCTATTGATAGCAACCCCCTGGGTTTCGGTTGGCATGTTGTTTATCCGTCCAGGTAGCGCGGAATGTATTCATCAGACATTGGCCTGATGCGATTGAAATGGGCACAGTCGATCTAGTCTATCAATAAAACGCGCCCGCTCCGATACCGCGATCTGGGCGAATCCGGGCTATGAAAGTTTCAGGCTACATCTTATATTGATTAATGACACTGGAACTGTGCAAACACCGGCAAATCCACCCTTGAAGTAGAACGCAAATTTTTTATCAATTACCCTCGCGACTCACTGCATTTTCAACGGTCGCACACGTGTGACCCGTGTGACCCCGTTTGCCATTCGGCGCGTAAAATCTCGAGCGTAATACGTATATAATTCCCTCCCCTAAATTCCCCACTGCACGTGGCTTCATTATATTTTCATTAGTACATGAGATTCGCCGGGTCGGCGATCCTTCGCATAATTAAATCACGCGCGATCGTTTCACAAAGAGGCGCCGAATATATGTGCTCGATATATTTGAGGAGAAAATCATCGCGATCGATATGCGGGCAGACATCACCGGTGACGATTTGACGTAGCGGAAATACGACAGATTGCGGATGCTGACCGTCAGCGTCAGCGTACGGAGCGCAGAGTCGCTGGTAAATTTCGCGATATAGAAAAGTGTCTCGTCAGCTACGTGGAATCCGCGCTGTTAGAGGCCCATATCACGTAGTACCTCATCAGCGGTGGAATTGGCCACTCTTGTCGGGCATCAAGTTTTCTTGACCTGAAAACTTGAAAACCACGCCGCCGTACATGGGAATGCGACCCCATGGAGATATCCGCGTATCCGGGACGTACGTACGGGACGTTTCGCGACAATTGCCAACCGGCAATAGGATGACCGCCATCGCGAATGTCAAAACTGCCGCTGCAAAATCCCTGAGAATTCGATTTGTCTCGCTGTGCGCGATCGCGTTAAAACCAGCGGATTTTAAACATTTCCCAGAGGGTTCCCTTCGACAGAGCTCTGCTCACTGCGCCAATAACGATCACGGTGTCCGCGTCGCGGATTGCGGAATAAAACGAATGCGTACTCGATACCGGAAGCAGCGTGCGAACGAAGAACCGAGTCAATATCCGCGCTGTAAAATTACTGAAAGGGTAAAACAGCGCCAGGGGTAAAGGATACCCTGCGAATTATCCCGCGCGGCGTACCGACTCCGGCCGCTGGTTGTACCCCCATATCACAAGGGTGGTTTCACTCGAGGTGGTCGGTAAGGAAGAATGGCAAGGGGAGATCCGTTGCCGGTGGAGCAGTCCTTTGCGATCCTTGGCGCGATCTCGCGCGCGAGATTCAGGCTGAAGCTCGAGCGAGGGGGTTGTCAGTCCGCAAGATGATCCTTCGCGGCCAGCGACGAAGCAGCAACGGTAACTTCACGATTCGGGTAATCGTTCGCCGATAAGCTCGCGACTTTGACGCTCCGCGATGCCGAGGCATCGCAATCCTCGCTGCCGAACGCTAATCACGACGAAACACTGTCATTGCGCGCGATCATCAGCAGCTGCACCGAGAGAGACAGGCTGCATCCAGCCTGTCCAACACTCGCGCTGGATCTCTCGGAGCGAGCTGTTCGCTTCGTGTTCGATGCAAGGGATGAAGACTCCGGCCGCTCCGGAAGACGTCGTCCAAGCGATCGTCCAGTCGGCGAACTACGCCTCTTCGAGAGAGTCGCGATCAAGCGAAGAGCGAGCGCGATTTCGGGAGCGTTTTACTGCTCGGCGTCGCTGTAAAGGGCTCGTAAGGGCTCGTAAATGCGGGTAAATGCAGCGTCTCGTTCCGCGATATCGATTTCACGATAGGCCAGCGGACACTCGTTCGCACGTGTCTGAGCGCGCGGGCGCGCGCGCGCTTCCAGTCGTAAAAGCGCGACACCCGCGTGGCGCGGGGTCGCCACGAAGTCAGATGTCACGGGGGTGAGTGAGTGACGGTCGCGAGGCGTTTTCTCGCGTATAAAGGTACTCCGGCGGTGGGGAAGGGCCGGGGGAGTCGTCGATGGTTGTAACGAGCGCGCGCGCGAGCGGGGAGCGAGCTTCAGGGAGAGGAGGGTGGTTTCCCTCCTCCCTCCCGCTCTTTCCGTTGTGCCTTATCGTTATCATCGCGCTCCGTCTTCGCGCGCGCGTCGCGTGATGCGACTCGCTGCGCGACTCGCGGCCAGCGCGTGTTAGCCAGCTCGCGCCGGCACAATGGCGCGTTCTCTCCACTCGCATCCGTCCAGTTTTAAAAGCTGTGCGGCGACGCGGGTCGCCGCTATCGTTCCAGTTGTAAACGAGCACGGGGATAAGCGCGCGAGCGTAAGTAACTCGACTGCCGACGTCGCTTTGTGTGACAGTCGTTAATCATATAACGAGATGACAAATATGAAATACGAGGATGAATAATGAAATATAACTTGCAACTTGCCGCGCAACATTCCGCCTCGTAAAAGAGATACGTTACGGATATACGTACGTACGTACAATATAAATGTCACGCGAATATACGGCTCGTGAATAATGCGTTTCCGTTACACTTTGCGTTCTCGGACCGCGCGCCGCTAACGGTAAAAAGGCCAAAGGCCGTTAGGGGGRGGGGGRGGGGGAGGGGGAGAGGCGTCGAGGCGTAAAGTAAATCAAGCGAGGAAGGCGATAACGACCGCGACGCGCGACCGCATCAGCCGACGTGTCGAAACGCGGCGTATTGAGTAATTAATAATGGAATTATCGCGTCCCGATTATCGCTCATTGCTCCATCATCCGCTGCACGGGAAGATGCAGGGTTATTATGATGCCGCAGCTGGCGGCAATGCGGGAGTAAACGGGAATGAACGGTGCGCGTCTTCAGATTCGTGGGTCAAATGGCAAGTTTGACGAGTTAATTGCGGCGAAACGCTGCGTTGGCTGTTCGATTATGATTGAATTCTACAATGAAGCGATATTCAGGGCGGGAGCCCGGGTATTCCGCGCGCGTGCCGTTCCCCCCGAGCCCCGGGGAAGCGGTAAGGAGGAAAAGCGACGATATTCCGGGCGTCGCGACGGAAGGCAGGGACGCGCGTTTCTTTTCCCGCTGACATTGGAGAGTGATTAAAAACTTGATCCTACCGCGGCGCTTCGTCCTTATCCCTTCGTCCAGCCATCCATCGCGCTCTCGTCCTTCGGCTTCGTTTTACTCGACCTCCAACCTTTCGTTTACGATATAGGATAGCGGACAATATGGCGGAGTAATTGTTGTTCAGGAGCGGGGGGGRGGGGGGGGGGGGGGGGGGGGGGGAGGGCCGTCGAACCGGGATGAGCAACCGGGCTTGACGGGAGATGCTTGCAGGAGCGAGGGAAAAAGAGCGAGCAGAAAGGGCAGACGGGAGGAGTGGGAAGGGGAGGGCAGAGAAAGAGGCTCGACCGAGTGTCGGATTACCGCCCTGGCATTGTGAAGTCCAGGCACGGGAGAGGAGAGGAGAGACCGACGGGTGGAGGAGCGTATAAGAACAGCGGCAACGGGGGAAGGAGGGAGAGGGCGAGGGCAGGAAGAAGTAGAAGAAGAAGTTATTAGAAATACCGTAAGAGAGTACAATACCATATCCAGCGACCGAGCGAAAGAGTAAGGCCGCGAGGACGGGCTCTCCCTAGTTCCTTTTCCTCCCCGTCCCTCCCTCCCTCCGTCCTTCGGCCAGCTCTCCGCATCCCGTCGAAGAAGGCCGAGGCTTTCGCCTTCGAGGGAACCGAGGAAACGCGCGCGCGAAGGAGAGGAAGAAAGAGAGAGGCAGAGAATGCGACGAGCCATCAGGAGAGAGAAGGAGGGCGAGCGCGGGGGAGGGCCGCTTCTATCTTGGCGCTTTCTTTATTTGCCGCGATTTATTTTATGATACACACGCCCGCTAAACAGCGAGCTGCGCGTACACACAGCCGAGTGCAGCCCCCGAGTGCCCGGCCGGGCGGAAAAATGTGATATTCCCCGACAAATGGACGATGGCGGCTCGTGACAGAGACGTACGTTTAAATGCGATTGTTTATTTCGTGCTCGATTGCGCGCTAATACCAATCTGCGACGTTCCGGCGTTCCGGCGTTCCAGTTTATCGCCGCCACGTTCACGGAACGGAGCTCGAAGACGCTCGTCGTAATCCTCCTCGCGGATTTTTCCTTCGCAGCGTGTTCGCGAGGAGCGGACTTTGCGGAGCTCGCGAGGAGCTTAGCATTTCTCACGCCGAATTGATAAAACCGGAAAACGCCATTATTTAGCATTCTCTGCGGTCGCCGCGGCGCACCTGAAATCGAACGGACGCCGCGCGATGGGAGGGCGGAGGGAGGATAATTCTTCGTGCGGGCTCGTTTGTAGTCGGCGGCGTGCGCGACGTCGCGTATTAATAACGTACGCGCGGCTTACGCCCGCAACCGGTTATCTGTCGCGGTAATTCCCCCGCATCGCGATACTGCCCGCGTAATTTTCTACGTCCCTGGCATTAGACGCCGGTGCGGCGTGTCCATTATCGCGTGGTCGCCATTATCTAGTCAATAGTCTCTTCCGCCCGCGCCCTCGCCCATACATCATCCGTGCCTCACATTGCGCTTACTCGCTTGTCACGTCGCTGCTAATATCCTCCCGCCGGTGTCATCATGTACTTTCACGCGGCGCGAGCGCGGTCTTAGGTCGCGACGCGACGATGACCTCCGTTGTTCGTCGGATCCGCGGTCGCAATCGCGAGCTTTCTTCTCCTTGTATTTTCTCGGAACTCGAGCCTCGGAACGACACGCGATCATGTCTCTGTTAATCGAGTCTTTATTAATGAATTCGGAGGAGCGGTTGGAGAGAAGGAGACGATGAAGACGATGCTATGTGTGTGTCTTCGTCACGTCCGCGCGTGCATTCCTGTTATGGCGTCCCGTTATGGATGACATCGCACATGGGGCCGATATTGCCGTTGTTTCCGGCGACAAAAGAATATTTGCGGCGCGGAACGCAGCCGCGCCGGTCCGCGCGAGCGCTCAACGACAGGGAGACTTTCCTCGGGATGTCGATCAGTTGTCGAGGGGGTGTCGGGGCGAACGAAAGGAATGAGATATCGATGGCCTCACCGGCGGCGGTACAGGCGGCCGTAATTGTTATCCAATAGACCAAGGGAAAAGGCCGGCCTCCAAGGATGGATGTGACGTCACCGGGAACAGTTTCACCTATAATTGGATTTATGATCGGCGCGTTTCCGCGCTCGCGGTTGCATTCGCAGTAGCCATTCCGCGTCACGCGGACGAGCTGCATGGAGAACACTCGCCTTTGGATATTTATTAAACCACCCCGATGGATACTGATTAAAACTCGCCCTTGGGTGTTCATTCAAATCCCCCGCTGGCTGTTGACGACAATCAACAGACGCGCTTTCGTTCGATGGCGTCCGGATAGCGCAAAGAGACCGCGTTCGGCTCAAAAAGACACGAGAGCGGAATGAAGAGCGGCTCGAATGAAGAGTCGCGATAATAATCGTCGCCGGCCGGGATGGCCGGCTCGCTTACGCGCGATCTGGCACGATCGGACCAAGTTTTAATTGCCGGTATCAATTCGCATAACCCGGCGAGCAGCCGGGAATTCAGGGCCGAAGGACGTCTCGCAGCTGTCGATGATCGTTTCTCGCGGCGGCAAGTTTTGATTGCCGCCGTCTATCAAGTGATCGGATGATCGCCGGGCTATGCGCTCGTGAAAGTAACAACCCCGCGACCTCCCACGAGGAATTGTTTTTCCGGGGCTGCGTCGCGGCCCTCTCCCCGCATCCACCGCGCGCAACGGCCTTTATGCGCGAGATAATGATGAAACAAATTACACTCTGCGCCGGATCGGCAGAGTAAATCGTGTCTATTTGTGTACATCTTCCTCGCGCGTTACGCGCTCGCCTGTTCTCGATCGTTGATTCAGCTCGTCGGTACGCGCGCCGGTATATACAGTGATATACACGGCGGACGGTATCGCCGCGAAGCTGATTTCGCAGCGATATGCTCCGTGCCTGCGCCACAGCTGAATTGCACTGATTGTATTCTCATGCAAAGTGTGTCGTACGGTATTGACTACGCTGTTCCGCTCGTATTACTGATTACACCGACGTCGCGGCGTAAACGCGCGCGCTTGCTTTCGCGCGGTGATTTCCTCGACGAGCATAGCTCGCGCACCGATCGCTTATCATCGTTGTTTTTCCGCAGCGAGAGTGGTCCATGGTGAACGCTGGGAGGATGATGCCGTCTCTCGCGTTGGAGAACGCTCGATCGTTTCATTAAACCGTTATCGAATATGATCGATCGTCCGGCTTAGTCAATTACGGTATGTTGCAGCGGTGTGTTGCCGCGACGCGCGGCAACCATTTTTCACAATGTCTTACAATGGAAACATAATCGGATTTCGCGAGCCCGAGGACTATCTATCTGCGCTCGGGAGGGCACCACCTCTAATCTCCTTCGATAGTTAACAGGATCAGGGCGTTAATCAATCAAGCGCCAGGCAATTAACGTAACCTTTTGACAGGCGTTCTGTCCAGGATACGAGTGTCTGACGTGGATTTCTTTAATCAGTCACCTTCAATGCGGCAAGTGACGGGACACGAGAGTGAGAGAGAGTAAGAGAGAGAGAGAGAGAGAGAGAGAGAGAGAGAGAGAGAGAGAGAGGACCGGAAAATAAGTTGTAGAGCGAGATGAATCGCGCGAGTGAAACCGACGGCTGATTTTCTAATAATTGACGGACCATCCCGCGCGCGCGAGGGAACTCACGAAATCGACCGGACAGCGTCGATTCTTCATCGCGTTCCTGTAGGATTGCGCGGGACGTGAAAAGCTCCCGCAGATCGTTCGATTGTCGCGTACAACGCTCGAGTCGTTTCCACGCTCGAATCGTCTGCTAATTAGCTGCTCTCGCGGCGAGTATCGATAATTTCCCTACCGAGGGAAACTGCAATTTCCACTCCCGAGCTCGACTCCCCCGTTGTTCCGCGCGAGATGTAAGCAACCGGTTCGCTCCTCTCCCCCCCTCCCCTCCCCCCCGTTTTCGGATTACTTAACGAGGTCATCGCTCGTTCTCCCCTCCCCCCCCATCCCCTCCCCGTTGCCCTTCAATCCCGATTCATTCGTGATTTTCGACAACGCGCCCAGCGATTTGACTCCCTTACTCACCGGCGCTCGCGTTCGACCACCCTCGAGGAAAATTGCCGCCCATTTTTCTTCGTCATCTCGCCCGGCCTCTCAGCCCGGCTTGCGAGTTAAAATCCGAAACTCGGAGTGGCGCGAAAGAGAGAGAAAGAGAGAAAGAGGATGCCTATCTTACCTCCAGCGGAATAATCCCTTGCCTCTCCCCTCCCCCTACGCCCTTCGGGGGCGAAGCCACTCGCCCCGCGCCAAAGAACGAGCCACTTACTTCCAGTTTCCGGACTCGTTTCGCGCGCGCGCGCGCGCGCGCGCGCGAATCCTCGTCGTAATGCACGAGCTTTAGTCGCGATAGATAATGCGACAGCGTGAATGTCATCATCAAGCCGCATTGTGCCCGTGAACGTTGTGTTATACCGAATATACGATTACACCGGATGCCGTATAATGTATGGTTCCTGCCGCAGCGGCGAATTTATGCATTATCTGCTGGATGTCACAGAGCGTAATTGTATACGAATGTAAAACACGTGTCTTTAATGATCCCTGACATGTCGTTTCGGGAACGCGTATGAATTTAGATGAACGATAACACTCTGCCATTACCTGCGTCACGTAACGTGTATTTAAACGGGAACGTAATGAAATTCCCCGGAATGCCGGGGCGACACGTTTAAAACCTGCGGCGTGCTTGTTGATGCGGTAACGGAGGAAGAAGAAGAAGAAGAAGAAGAAGAAGAAGAAGAAGAAGAAGAAGAAGAAGAAGAAGAAGCGGGGCAGATTAAGGGAAGCCGAACCACGGCAAGTTGTTAAGCATCAAATAGGATTCGCCCCATTACACCCAAACACCCTCGTAGCTCGGTTAGCCCTACTTATCCCGGTGCTTTCTTGCTCCCTTCGTACCGACAAGGCCGTATACTTTTATGATTTCACTTTACATCATTGCAAACAAGTCACCGTGACATATTGCTCCGTCACGAGTGTGAATCGTTTAACGTCACGGACCAGAATAATGGATTCATCAATTGTACGGACATCTGCTTCTTGAAAGAGAAGCAACTTTGTGGAATCTGGAAACGATGCATCCCCGATGTATCGAGAAATCGAGGAATCGAGAATAATCGGAAATAACAGGCACGAGTATCGACGGCAACTAGTATCGGCGGGTTTGATGTTTGCTCCATTATCGCGCAAGAGACGCGAGGCGCGAGATAAAGAAGGCGGCCGCGCCGGTTGTCGGGAAACGAAGCTCTCTCTCTCTCTCTCTCTCTCTCTCGTCTCTGATTCCTCGCGCGGACCACGGCAAGAGCAATTACTTTAGGAATGATCGTCACGGGATAGGGCAGAGCGAACTCGCTCAAGGGAAGCGCGCGCAGGAGGTGGCGCGGGATGCAAGAAGTGGATTGTGCAGCGACAACGTTAATAAATCTCCGGTAATTAGAAAGAATGTCCGGGGGAGACGGGATTGCCAGTGGGCCCGCCGACTTGCTCGGCCTGTTCATTTTTTACGCTACACGAGCGCGTTAAGATCTTTTAATGCTCGGTAATAAATGATTTGCGAAACCGGAGCCGCCGTGCTCCTCGGCGCGCGACGCGCTCGACGTGCTATATATAGTGCGACAACCCGACGACGACTACTCACGCTCATTAGTCACGCCGGATTTCTTAACGATTCCATTTTATGGACCGTGAGCTTTGCTTACGGCGAATGAACGGCATCGATTATCGACGAGGGACGAGAAGGACGAATTAATCGACGAATCCCGAGAGAATGCCTCGCTTTGTCTTAACAATTCCGCCGTCATTGGCGTGTTGACGCGTGTTGCTCGCGAGAAGATACAAGCGATAACGGAGAAGAAGCTACCGCGTACGGGGCCTCGAAATTCACCGGCAAAATTCGCGTATCTAGGAATCCTCTTGTTCGCGCGCGACAGAGAAGACAGTCGATGCCGGACGCGGTAAATCAGAAGGCAACAATACCACGGAATCGTCGCGGAAATACAGCTAAACGTCTCGATTGCCGGCGTGGCGTGCGCTGGCGGGTCCGGTTGGCGACGCTAATTAAGTGGCGGTGTATCCTCCCGACTGGAAGGGGGGAGGAAGCCTCAGGATCCGGAAGCGAGGGTGGATGTAATTAGGATGAGTTGCGACGTGAGCGACGAGAAGGCCTCGGTGCGTCTCGCGGCCGACAGATACGCGCGCTCGCCATGCAAGATGCACGCGGCGCATGCGATCCGAGCCGATCGTGATCCAAGCCGGCTTCTCTGGCCGCGTTGCGTACATCCGGTGCATCGACGCGCGAATAATGCACGCGGCCAATCCGCTTGTCGGTGCCGTCGTTGCCGATCGGGCGAAACGATCAGCGCGGATCGCTCTCACCCTCGACTTGGCTCCTCCATCGTTCGCGGGAGGAATTTGCGCGGCAAACGCTCGTCCGCGTACAATCGTGGGAAATCGGCGACGGCTATCCGGGCTCCCATTAATGTTGTACAGTCGGCGCATTAGCATAAAGTTCCGCGCCGAGTCGCGCCCGGGAAGCAAATTTTGAAACTCGAAACTCCGCGCACGCGCGCGCGACTGCAGCGCGGTGTTTTGCTGCGTTTAGCCCGCGTCTTGACTCCGCTCGCGGCAATCGCTCCTGCGAATTTCCGCGATGGGACCATTCTGGTCGGATGTTCGATCTCGGACTCGATCCGAAGAGAGAAAGAGAGAGAGAGAGAGAAGCGCCGATCTGGACGTCGACTGCCGGCGAAGATCTTCCAAGTCTCGGAGGTCTTCGGGAGTCTCGGCGAGCGAGCGAGGAGGATTCCGCGCTTCCGCGGCTGATGATCCGCATCTGATTCAGCGACGGGGTGTCGGCGCTACGAGTGTTTATCGTGATTGCACATCGTAAGCAGCGTTTTAAATTGTTCTATTTACGCATCTACGTATAATTCCCCGTGCAATTGTGATCCCGGTGCTGTTTAATGCCACGTTTAATGCACGCCGACGTGCAATTGAGTTTAACTTTCACATAATAGTATATTACCATACAAATGTTAATATCGCTTACTTATTATGTAAATGTAACGTATCAATTTGTGCTCGCGCGTAAACACGCACCCATGTTTTATCCGATGCGCTTCCCGATGTTATTTTAATACGCGCGCGTGTTACCGCCCCGCCGCGCCGCGCGCGCGCGCGCTTCAGGTAATATCCGAGTGCGTTTAAGCACGCCGAATTAGGACATTCCGTATAATCCCCGGCACTTAGCGCGGTTAACAGACGGCCGTAAAAGTGCCCCCGTTACGAGTCGAAGAAACTTTATGCGCACCTACTTTCTCTAATTGCTGGACGCCGGAATCGCTACTAAATTTCCCCGACAGAATCAGCCACACCCCATCCAGAACTCATCAGGATAAAAGTCTGGAAGACGGAAACACTCACTCGGGGAAGGGGACGGTGGCAAAACTGCCCCGGGGACGGGGGCGGAGCGGTAAAAATTCGCCTAGTTCCGCGTTGGCGCTCTCGCGAGTTTAACGCGGATACTTTGGCGCGATGAACGCCTGCCGTGCATACTTTTGAAATTATCCCTCATTCGATTCACCAGTTTCCGAATATCATTGCGAACACCCGCGCGACTTTCCGATTCCCATCCTGCACGGTACGTTTCCTTCGGCCAACGGCCGAATGAGAGAGAACTCACGCAAACGCGAACGAGCTTCGATGACAATAGTGCGGAGAAAAATGTCCAACTTCCAGAGCCAGCCTGCTGTGGCTTCGCGATGCTGCCGCGAGATAGTTTCCTCGCTGCGTGCGCCAAGATCGCGTGCGTGCGAGTACTTTGTGACTGCGGGATAATAACGAGTACCACCGATAAGGCGTGTCACTGGCATTAACAAATAAAACACTTTCTGGACGGAAATAAGCGCTGTTCCGGGCTCGAGATAAACGCCTGATGGAAAAACTTGGTCGCCGCGCGACCATCCAAGTTTTTCCTACCTTACGCTTCCGTTAAGATCGAATTAATACGTATCAAGGGGAGGAGAGGAGAGGAGGGGAGAGCCGCCGGTGCGCGCATTAGGAAACGCTCCTCCGCCAACGAATCGCTGTCATGTCGCGAACGCTGCGTCGCCGACGCCGGCAAAACGGAACAAAAAACGTCCTTTTAATTATACTGCGCCTCTAAGCGTCTCTTCTACCCCCCCCCCCTTCCGCTCTTTGCTATTCTCTTCCTCCCGCCCCGCGGCCGCCGCCGCAAGTTCGCGCCGCCGCCGGCTAAATATTTACCGCATCCGCAATTACATCTCGGCTGCAACGCGGCCGGACTTTTTTCTCGGCGGCAGATCCGTTATTCCATTGAAGGGTCGTCGATATCCGTGATGCTTGCCTTTAAAAAAAACTGACGGGTGAAATGAAATATGTCATCGTCGATGGCGATATTTCATAGTTCCGCGCGATCGATTTCGATGCGAAATTCCAACGAGGGACGTCACGTCACCCAGCCCGCCGCCCGATTCTCGCCACTCTACCCCGCGGCAGTCGCCCTACGCGATCCAGCTGCAAACTAAAGACGATATAAGCCCGGAACCTTCTCCATCCCCCCCCCCCCTCCCATCGTGTAAAATATTACCGTCACCGTCCAGGTCTACGAGTTTCCTGATGCGATTCGGGTAATTCGGTGCAATAATGATTCGATGCAAAACGGCGCACGCGGCGGCTGCTCGTTCTTCGGATTCTCGCGCGGCGATTCGCCGATTTCTTAAAGCGCCGATCCGCCGATCGGCCCATTGACTCTGCCGACTCGAGCAGAGCGGCCGGGATCGCGCGGGAATTGCGGTTACGTTGCGGAGTAATTTAGCGGGATGAGGCCGGTACTTGGCCGCAAGTGTCCGCACGCAGTAGGCCGCGAGAGGAAATCTTGGACGACGGCGGCGGAGACTGTACTGTTGGCTGTTGGCTGCTCTGTAATTTCGATAATCATGGGTTAACGCATGGGTTAGCAGCAAGGCGCACGCAGCAAGAACATGATTCCGGACGTACGTGAGATACCTGCGAATTAATTGAACGATTGCCGCGCTCGGGCAAGTGGCGGCGCGCTTTCACCATTATTACGTACTTATTACGCATGCGTCTCCGCGTCTACGTAGAAATGACGTAATCAGCTTATGTCAAACGTGCAGTCGCGTCTTGGATGCGTCCGCGCCCGAAAGATCTCGATACACGAATCTCTGCGAGGCAGACTGAAACGAATCACCTCGCTCGAATACGGAGTTTTCAATTTTCCACGTTGCAATCGTGGCACCGGGCACGATGAAGCGAGGTAATTAAGCTTTGGAGCCTGAAAGTGTAAGACCCTTCGACCTTTGGCGAGAGACATCTGAATGAGCAGCCGTCCACTCGGCTGCTAGTCGGCCGCGCTACTGCCGACTGTTACCTCTAGTCCTCTATCGCTGCTAATCGTTTGTATGAGCGGTCGGCTGTCGCTGGCAGTCGCTGTATACGATCAATATGCAGCGACGGGCGGGCAGGAGGAAGGGGGGCAGGGAGGCACGCCGCTAATTTGCGAAAATTCGCGATCCCGTGGCGGAGGACTGGCGCGTCGCCGCACGAAAACGCTGGCGGAGAGGCTGGCGTCGCGTCGCGTCGCGTCGCGTCGCGACGTTAACTCCTGGCAGCTCCGCGCGCTCCTTAAAGGCTTTCGGGGACGGAGGCGGGGGCGGAGGGAGTCTCCCTTTATGACGAAACAATATATCGCACGTTGCCTTTTTCAGGCACACACGCGGGCCGCATTTCTTCCGATCCAACGGCGGCGACCTCGTCTCGCCTACTCACGGCTTTCGTCGCCTCCGCCGCCCCATCTGCATTCCTAGTCCCAACGAGCCGCAAAGGAATTCCAATTTTAAACAAAAGTTTCCTGACGGCGGTAACCTCTGCGGCCCTTCCCACCCCTTTCCCTCACGGTCCTCCTCGCGTTTGCCTGCTCGACATCGCGGATTCTAGACGCGCGTTCATGCATGGCACGACCGTCAGCTAGGCATCTAGCCGCCTCTTTGTCTACCGACGTGTCTCGTTTGTGTCTTCTCCCTGCCTATCGCAGCTCACGGTTCCCCGTGATCTATTTCGCTTTATAGAACACTCCGCTTTCTGGAATTTCTATGAGTCGGGTGCGGTGAGCATCGCGCGCACCGGCTTCCCCTCGGGCGATTAATCCGGAATTGTCGAATTGGAAGAATCCCGGTTACTCGCTACCGGCGCAGTCGGCGAGAGCGTGACGGCCAAGAGCCGCGGGACGCGCTCGTTTCCGATTTCCGGACGGAGCCAATCCTCCCCCCGCCCTCGTTAAAGAGGACAAGAGCGCAAGGCGCAAGACGCCAAATCGAATCGTTATCGTAACGTGCACAGAACGACGGAGGGAATCGGGTCGCGAGTCTCCGCCGCTTTCGCCGCGATCGCCGCTTCTAATCGCCTCTCGCCCTCCGCCCGCCCGGATCGGAGGAAAAAAGAGCCCGCCGAGGGAGAGAACGGAGAGCGAGAGAGCGACGATAAACAAACGCTAATCCATAAATCCCGCTGCAAACGGCAGAAAGCACGCGCAATATATACGTGCACTCGCCTCGAGTCGAGACGTACATCGGTGCGCTGCGTCTGCTGCAATATCGATAAAACATTGATCCGCCATTCGTGTCTGAAGTCTCTCGCACAGGATTCGCGATGCCGTTAGGCATCCCTGCCACCCCTCTCCCACCCCCTTCCTCCCTCCGCCGCGCCGCGCCGCGCCGCGCCGCATTCACAGATGCAGCCGTGCGAGCGCGCGTGCATACGGAACGCCGCCGCTTCAACGGGATTACATCGGGCTATCCGCGCGCGTGCACCATCCGTGAGCTGCACCCATCGAGCGTGCACACACGCGTCTGCCGGTATCGTGATCCGCACGCGAATCACGGAAGCCGTCCGCGTATTATTCGCCGCTGAGGGAAACCGGGTCGGTCCGCGAGACACGACTCATCGCGATGGCGAAGACCGCGGCATCGGGCGAAAGTGATTGCACGCGTTTACCAAGAGAGAGAGAGAGAGGATTCTCGCGGATGCAATGTGTATCACATAGATGTAATTCGCGGCGCGAGTTCTCATCGAGACGCCAAGCAGCCGACGACGCCGAGATATCGAAGGGAAGAGACGTTACGGCGTCGGTCGATCCTACAAATTGCGAATTACCGCGAGCGAATTGCCGCCGCTTGACGCCAGACACCAGATGAAACGTCCTGCCGTTCTCCTCTCGTTCGCTCTCTCTCTCTCTCTCTCTCTCTCTGTATCCGGGAAATCCGTCAGACACCCCGCGCGACACACGCGCTGCTGTCGGTCGCTGCGATAGCTGCGATCAGGACTCGTTCGCATCCGTTCGCCAGCGGACGGATTAATGTTATTCCCGGTTGCGGGCGGTTCCGGCTGCCCGAGCCGACCGGGCGGATCAAAGCACGCGAAATCAGGGAAGCGTCCGCATTATATCCGGGACGACGGCGCTCAGCGTTGCGCACCGTCGCGGATCCCGATGGCCTATCATCTCGCCGGCTAATACCCGCTTCTTGACGGATCAAAGTGCGTGGCACTGTCGGGCGACGAATTGGCAGACGCGTTCTCTCTCTTTCTCTCCTCCTCTCCCTCCCTCTCTCTCTCTCTCTCTCTCTCTCTTTCTCCGTCTCCCGCCAAACATCTCTCTCTGAAGATCGCGTCGTAATTATAAGATCGGCAGGGAGCGAGAGCAGAAGAAGAAGAAGAAGAAGAAGAAGAAGAAGAAAAGCGAGCGAGGGAGGGAGGGAGGGAGGGTCGAGCCGCGCGCGCGAAGGCGAGCGGAAGGGCGCCGGGATTGGGAGACGAACGCCGCGGCTCAAACACCGCGGCGCAAAATTCACAATCTAATCCAACTAAGCAAATTACTCCCAACTTCCCGGGCGACAGAGCAACGCGCGCCCGCTGCTGTCCCTTCATGCGCCCTGCATTCTCGCCAACTTAGATCAAAGGGAACTGGGCGTCGGCGTTGCGCGCGGGGGAGGATATCGCGCGCCCGGCAACGTTTCATCTCACGATACCCGTACTTCCGCCCCGCCGCCCCTCCTCTCTCTCTCTCTCTCTCTCTCTCTCTCTCTCTCTCTCTCGCTCTCTTTTTCTCGAGTTGCGAGTATAAATTTCAAGGGACGAGCCCGGCGCCTCGTCGCCCTTCGCCCGGCCCTTCACGGCGATCGTACACCGCGCGATCCAAAACGGATGCTCGCTACGTAACGAGCGCATCGAAATGCATAGCTCGTCGCGCGAGTAGTGATACGGCGCGAGTTAACCCGCAGCCCAATCTCGATGCGAGCCGTTTCGTCAATTTCGATGTCGTTACGGGCTGCTCGCGGCGCGACCATTGACTTAATGGCTCGTTAAAGTGTCTGATGTAATTGTCGTGCTCTGCTCGGCATCGTTTTCGCGTTCTCGCAGCGGCAGCTGCTCGCGGAGCTGCTATCCGCGCGGTAATCGCGCGTTCGAGTGCATAGCTTCGCTACACTACTGTCGTAGAAATAATTCGCACACGCGCACGTGTAGTTGGACGAATCCCGAGGAGGAGTCTTCCGCTCGCGTGTATCATTCAGCTCGCTCGCTCCCAGCCGAGCGTCGATGAAGGGATCAACGTCACCGCATTGCCGGAGAGGACGGGGGAGGGGGGGGGGGGGGGGGAGAGGAAAGGTAACACTTCCGGAAGGTAATATCATTCGGAGCGAGGCGGTCCGTAATTCCTACTTGCTCGGTCTTGGGAGGCGAGGCAGCAGGAGCCGCGTCTGTTGATTATCCGACCGGCAAACACGGCGCATTGTTATCGATTGGGCCAACAATCTGCCGCCCCTCCCCGCCATATTGACGCAATACTGCCTCGCAGTTGCATAATGAATGGTTGGCTAATGACCCTACGAAGCTTGCGGAAACCGCTGCGAGAGGATGACGGCGGGTAGGCAGCCGAGCCACTTCCGGCATCAAACATGCACCGCCGACGCGAACGAGTTATCCCGAGACACTCGTGCCGCGCGCGGGAATCGCGTCTCTATTATTTATCGCGCGCTGCATCGTTATTCGCGATCCTCGCGCGCGGGATTATTAAAAAACACGATCCCGCGTGCTTGTTTGCGCGGATTATTACTGATAAAATTCTGCGTTTCTGCGTCGGCTGGCTCGATACCTAATTGTATTATTCATGCTGTTAGCATTGTTCGCGTTATTAATATTCACGCTTAATTTAGCAATAATTATGCGCTAACGGATGATAGTACGTTAACGCTTGACGGCCGCGGAAAGAGGGAGAGAGGGAGAGAGAGAGAGAGAGAGAGAGAGAGAGAGAGAGAGAGAGAGAGAGAGAGGGGGGGGGGGGGGGGTTGGTGGCGGCAGGGGAGGAGGGAGTTTAAATAAAAGTGCGGCGGCCAGTGCGGCGCGAAAAAAAAATTTATATTCGCGCGCGTGCGGTGTGCCCTTAGGCTTTTATTTCACTTTCCCGGAATTATAACGTCGCCCGACAAGTTGAACGCGACAAGTTTTACATATTAGAATTATCTCTATGCAGATTACCGCGTGGCGTGCACGCCGCGAGGGGCGCGGGGGGGGGAGAGGGGAGCGGGGCATTGCGAGGGGCATCTGAGGGGCAAAAGAGCTTTGCTGGTCGCTTTGCATGCGTATCTAGCCGGGCATTCCGCGGTGCTTTCTAAGAAGCCGGCCGCATTAATCTTCGAGCCGGCGCATAAATTGAGATTTATCTGCGCTAAGGAGCTTTGCAATAATTAAACACTCGTTACCGCGCGCATAATTTAATAAGGGTTAAAACGCCAGGGACTATTGCGTACGCGATGCAAACACGGCCGTAACTCGTTTTATCGTTTAACGCGCGAACGAACGAACGAACGAACGAACGAACGAACGAACGAACGAACGAACGAACGAACGAACGAACGAACCAACGAACCAACGAAACGGTGCGCGTGAATTAGCGCGAGAGTTGCAGCGGCGAGGAGCGGCAGCCTGCCAGAAATTACGTCATTCGTTTCTCCTTTTTGTTTTCAGCTCCGTCGAGTACGCGGACGGTAATAAGCAGATTCTGACCACTAGCCTGACGCATCACTGTAAGTACATCCAGCGTTATCCAAACGAGACGAGCGCTTTTATTATTCGGCATCCGTTCCCTCCCCCACCTCCACCCTCCCGCCCGCACCCCGCGCCACCCCCACGCTGGCTGGCTTTAGAGTTTAGAAATTAAGCGCGTTCGCTCCCGCGAGAGCCGCAGCGGCGCGAGCGCGGGCGCGCGATGCGGTTAATTGCGGTTAATGAAACCGCGCCGCGGATCGCAACGACGGGAATTGCACCGGAAACGTGAAAACGCGCGCGCGCGCGCGCGCGCGTTTCACGGGACAAAGGAAGGAACGCGAAGCGTCGGCATTATCGCGAGCGCGGCGAGCTGGATTCTCCCGGGCCGACTTTTCCTTTCGCATTTTCGTCGCGTGAATTATTCCTTTCTCGCGCGACGACTCCGCTCGTCCTCCGCACCGTTATGCATCCTTCTTCCCTTCCCCGTTACCACCCCGGGGGCTACATCGCGGCTGTGATTCTTTTGTAGCGGCGCCGGTGGCCGGCTTTCCGTCACTTTGCGCGACTCGCGTCGCGATGGCGAGACGGTTGGACAGGACGAGAGGAGGGTGCCCTCGCGACTTTCGTGCGGAACTTCCTCCACTTTTGCGCTCCCGAGCCGGCTCCGCCGGCGCTATAACGACTCTAATCTCCTTACGGCTCCAAGCTGTTTTTTGCCGACCAAACGAAAGTGCTTATGGCGTTGACCAGTCGGCTAATAGACTTACAATTTACTTCTATCTAAGAGGCTTTGCGCAGAACGCGCGGAACGTTGTCGCTCCCCGGGCTTTATTTAATGTTCATGTCATTTTACATTTGCGCTATGTCACGAGTTTATCCCGTCGCAGGAGGAGCCGGAGGTCGCCGTCGCCGCGAGGCGGCGAGGATTTTTCCCCCTTCGCCTTCCCCCCCCCCCTCTCTCTCTCTCTCTCTCTCTGTCTTTTCCTTTTTCTTTTTCTCTCCTCTTTCCCTCCGTCTTCTCGCGAAGGCGCGCCGTAACGTCGGCGGGGCGAGGAGCGGAGAAAATCCGTCGGGAGAATTTTTTTCCCCGTCGCTCCTGGAGGAAGCGGAATTAAGGGCGACTTCGGAGTCGCGCGCGAAAGGGCGCGCGAGAGGCCACAGCGGAAGCGTCGCGCTCGCGCGGCGCGCGGGATCAGGGGCATACAAATTCTCTCGTGTGACAATCGCATCACGTAGTCCCTCTACCCCTCTGCCCCCGGGAATTTTGCAGCTCCGGCTGCGAAGGGCGGCTCCTTGCCGCCGTAATTGTACGAATGAATACGCCGAGAGCCCAAGAGAGAGAGAGAGAGAGAGAGAGAGAGAGAGAGAGAGAGAGAGAGAGAGAGAGAGAGAGAGAGAGAGAGAGAGAG
>JAHMML010000090.1:506836-527344 GCA_020341155.1 Eciton burchellii
GAGAGAGAGAGAGAGAGAGAGAGAGAGAGAGAGAGTGTGCATGATTAGTCGGTGTACAGAGGTTTCCTAAAACGTTTAATCCAACTTCCGCCGCCGCGTTGCTCCTCTAAACGAAATAATGAGAAAAGTTCATATAAACGAACAACCATCAAACGCTAACTTTTATTTACTTCCGTTAATTCGCTTTTAAATTCGGCCCGGGGGCGACTCGGGAAACGATTCGTAATTAGGAACACACCCCCTTCGCGGCTCCCTCCGTAAACGGGGAGCAATATTCGCGCGCGATGCGTGGCAATTTCTGTAATTCATCCCCCACGCACGTCAATCCGGCGTTTCATCCGGCGCGATTGCTAATTCGCGCGGACGTTCGCGGGACCGATTCATTCACGGCCGCGTGTTCCGGGGATTCCCGGTGTGCGATGATCGTCGAAACGTGACGTGCGACTTTCGTTGCCGCGGCTCGCGTTTAAATTCACCGGGCGTCTAACGCGATAATCAGACAACAGAAATAATCAGATTCGCTGATATCTCAGCGCGGATGTGCGCCATTGTTACGGAGTTAGCGCGTAAGACGTGCGCGACGTGAATGCGGATCTGCCATGTGTAGCGACTGAATGTTTTACGCGGCGGTAGTGTATTAAACGGTTCGTAACATCCTCTCGCGCGCGAAAATTCACCGACATTCGCGAAATTTCGTTTCTATTTACGGCTTACTTCCGCCGCCGCCGCCGCCGCCGCCGCCGCCGCCGCCGCCGCCGTTGCACGGCGCGGCTTCCGGAAACGTTTCAGAACATTTCACGGATGTAGCGTTGAATGAATCATCTCGCGTTCCTACGTATGACACCCAAGGGGCTTTCGAAGGACAATCCAATTTCCACGACCAGTCTTTCGTTTCAGGAGCGCCGTTTCCCGCAGCTCCCGGTCCAAGTGACAGCCCTCTGAAAGTCCGGGAAATCTCCCGCCGCCGCCGCCSCCCCCCCCCCTCCCTCCCTCCCGCCGTTTTCCTCCTCCTTTTTTATCTCTCCCCATCCTCCGTCGGATGATATTATAGACCTCGTTTTTCATCGGATTTGCATCTCCTCGCGAACCTGCAAGGGGGAGGAGGGGGACGGAAGCATCATGACGACGGGGCATTGACGACGCGCCATTGACGATGGCGCCGCTCTAATTTTTGGTTTACGCGTATGCGCCTCCGAATTATTCATCTTTGTTTATCGGGCTCGGTCATTAATGCACGAGGCTACGCGGCAAATCCACCGTGTATTCGGCCGTGTATCCGCTCGCGGTGTTACGTTGCAATTATTGCAAAAATTAATTATTCCGCGGTACACAAGTATTCCAATTCGTCGGCGGATTCTCGAGCCGCTTGTTGTTCTTGTTGTTGTTGTTGCGCGCGATTTAATGGCATCGTCGTGCTTCAATTTAACAGCGTATCCGGTTCCGCGACCGATCCCGCGTCGACGGCACAAGGAGGACCCTCCTCTTCAAGGAGGACCCTCGCGCGAGATTCCTAACGTCTGCTTCCAAGGTCGCAAGGTCGCAAGCACGTGACGATCCTCCATCGCGGAATCACATCGATAGCCGATCACTCGGTCGCGTTCCGTAACGCGATCGACGCAGCCTCCGGCTGGCAGCGTCGCGGTACCAATCCGCCGCGTTCGAGCGAGCCTCGAGAAACGCGGATCGACGATTGCGTAATCCCAGCCGGGGGAGGGGGACCGTTAAATGGACCGCGCGCGACTTCGCGCCGGTGAGAAACGACCTTCATCGAACGGCATCCGGCGGGGCCGAAGGGGGTTTACATCGCAGTTAAGTCTCATCGTAACGTCTCACCCTCCGCTCCTCGATGCTAAACCGACCTTTCCCTCCCCCTCCGACCCGTTTTCCCGTTGCAGTCGAGCGACGACGTCGCGCCGGCTGGATTTACCGGCCATTTGGCAAATGAAGACGAAACGACATCGTAGATTACACGGCCTGGAACGCGATGGAGCGCCGAGTATCTTAAACGCGCGTTATCGCAACGTATCTATCGATACGGACTATCGAACGCAGTTGACCGTTGACCGGGGGTCAACGATGATGGCGTGCATCTGTACGTGCGGAGAATTCGGCGCGAGTCGCGCTGCGCGAGCATTTCTAAATTATATCGAGCGAAGAAAGAAAGAGAGTCGCTCGATCGATCGCTCGTTCGGAGATCTCAGCTCTCGATAAGAGCTCGCGTTACTCGCGTTGCGACATTTCCGCGTTCCGAGGGCCGTACCGGAGATCGCGCGGAATCGTACAGAGAGACGGCGCTGCCCGCGTTTGTCATACGTATACGTCTGCGATTAAACAGGGGGCTCATTAGCAGGAATAATTGAACTTCAAAGAGTCATTGTACCAACGATCGACTTTGTAATCACTGCGAGCGAACGGTCATTAGGAACCGATGCTTCCGCCGTCTCTGATCTCGAAGCGGGTCTGTCTATAAACGGACGCAATGACCGAACGCTGCTTTGCTTCCTATCGATTGTTGCTTCGACGGCTCTCGATGGCGTCCGCCATCCGCTCTACGACACGTGGAAGGTCTCTCTCAAAGTAAATTCAACGGAAATTCTGCGCGTCTTATTCCCGGAATGGCTCCGCGCGAGAGCGCGGGTACCACGTCATTTCCGGCGCGTTTCACTATTTTGTGTATTTCGTGTACGCGGATTGCCGAAATTGTCAAAAACGCACGTGCGCAGCGTCGCGTTTCCGCGCGCGTCACCGCGTCAGCGACGACTAATGAACGATCAACGAGCGAGACGCGCCCTTTCGAGGGAACTTTCAAGACGCGACACACGCATAATCCGTCAGCTAGCGGATTCTTCTGACGGTTATTCGATACGTACTTTTGTGATATTTTACGCGCCCGCGCGTGCGTTTACCGTGATAAAAATTTCCGCGGAAATAAATACCGCCGCCGATACCGGAGCCACATCCGTGTCAATATATTCACGCGCCGGTGATGCCTCGCGGTTTTTCCATTTCGCCGGGGGTAAACAAAATTTACGCGCAAACCGGTCCGCTGTAATGTCATAATGCCATCCATCCTCATCGATTATCGTCGCTTTTAATAACTTCCATCTTGTCTCCATGGATCAGCATCAATCGCGCGACAGATTGCGAGACGGATGCGTTGCGGGATTCTTTGATCCAATAAGACTCGTCCAGAAATCATTTCGGCTGGATCATTTCGACGGATCGGACGAGACGGAATAAGACGCGAACCGCGATCCGCGGAGCCGAGCAGCGAGAATTAAACCGCGAGAATTAAACGGAATTTGTCTCTCGAATCCACTACGATCCAGGACGATGCTGGACGTTGTGGTCGTAACAAATATTTCCAGTGCAATATCACGTGACAAATAAATACGAGGAACACGCACGCAGATATCCGCGCTCATCCCCTCATCCCGAGGTCGATTTGTCGAGTCCTCGTGAACAAATCGCGCAGCGCGAAAAAGGAACGAAAGAAGGAAAGAGCAAAGGAAGAAAAATGAGAATGCGGTGCGCGCGCGCGTCGTTAATGCGCCGATATCAGCGGATCCCTTAAACAAACTCGTCTTCCTGAGAGATAACGCCGGCACGATAGGTCGCGACGAAAGTTAACGAGATGGTGTTAATTAAATCCCGCATGGTCGATCGCGGGTGGGAAAATTTGACAATGGACGCCTCTACACGTCCACATCCGAGCTTGCGGATACGGATGCACGCGCGTGCATGCGTATCCGCGTGTATGTAAACACATTATACACACACACACACACACACACACACATATATATATATATATATCTATATAAAATGTACGTGCATAACAGACATGCACACGCGCACGCGCGCACGCTTGTACGAGCTCGTTCATGCATCGACGCGCACATCGGTGCGGCGCGGCGTCGCTCGAACGCGTCGATGAATCGATGACCGCTTTTAGTAACGATGTGTACATGGCAGGCCATCCTCGACCCCGGAATCTGGCCCAGGCCAGGGGTCACGCAGGACGCCGCGGCCGCGTCGGAGGATCGGTAGGTAGGTGCAGCAAGAGCGGCGGGAGCATCCGAGTTTGCCGAGGGGGACTTATTACGTCCCTGGAATTACCATATAAATTATCGCGTGATGAACCCGCCGGAGTGCGAAACCGTGCACGCCCCTCCATGCCTTTGTCGAGGTTTCGGTTATGGTTAATCGGCCAGGCCGTTTAATTGACATTCCGCCGCCGCAAAATACCGCGCGGAGAGGCCGCGGCAGTTTTCACCATCGCGGTCGCGTCCGATCCGGCTTCGCATCGAGCGTGATTCCGGCCAGTGCGCGAGAACGAATCGACACCGGCTCGCCAAAGGATCGCGTCCTGCGATCTCCTCGCGTGATCCGCGAAACGATCGCGGATCGCGTCGACGCTCGTCGACGACCAAACGACGTTCTCTCGAAAATCCAGCTCGCTGAGCCAGACGACGGGGTAATGTTCGAGGCGGGCAACCAAAGATGAATAATTGGACAATCCCTTCGTTGCCTCGCGAGGCAACGCTCGTTACTTTAAGTAATACCTTGTACTCGGTGTACCGTGCTTAACACAATTCCGCGCGTGTACAATTAGCGGGGCAAAGCGCCGGGAAATCCTCGCGCCACGGGGCGCACCGGGCTAAATTCGTTTCCGCGGGCGCGCGCCCGCTCTATGCGTCATCTAAATTATAAACAGCCGCGTGGCGCATGTGCCGCAATTAGCGCGTATCCGAATCTCCATCGGCAGAATCGACGGGCGCGTAGCGGTTAAGATTAAAGCCGTACTGCTAATTATACGGCACGATGATATCGAAAGGACGGCGCGGTGGTCCGCGCGGTGGTCGGGCGAGCTAATATTTTTAAGACTGCAAGATTCTCCGGCAGTCTTCCCYCCCYCCCCCCCCCCCTCCCCAAGGAGCAGGAGAGGAGGCCCCCGGGCCCGATGAATATGCAAAGGCCTTTCTCGAGGCATATCTGCCTGCGCAGACCACGGTGCCACGGTCACAGATGTTTCATGCATTCAGATGCCCTTCTTACGTGCCTCGCCAAGGCGGACGACGTCGCGGCGTCGCGGCGTCGCGGACAGTGCCGTCTGCCGTTAGCCTCATTAGATGCCGTTTAAAAACCGCTCCACATTTCTCGCGGGATTCCCGCGCGTCCCGCGCCCGCTATGCAAATCCCGCTCAATTCGCACGAACACGGGGAAACTCTTAGAGTCTTTCACGGCGCGCCTCGTCCGCGCCTCTCAATTCGTGGCCGGAAAGTCCAAGTGCCGCTCGGTATGTGCGCGCTGCCGCGCGCGCCCGTGCGCGCGTATCGCGCGTATCGCCGAGGCTGCCGAGGATTTTTAACCCCTTTCCAAGGGGTTACGTCGCCTGCGGACTGATTTATATTTACGGGGAGCATTGCGCGAGCGCCGCGCCGTGAAATCCGGCGCGTTCCTCGCGCGCTCGCCGCCCCGTCACGGAACCCAATTTCTCGTTCCTTCGGTAAGGATGGACGTGGCGCGTGGAAGAGCCGACGGGGTGGCTCGTTGCTTGTTCGTCCTGAGGGTGCGAACGGCTCGCGGATGTCGTCGCGGCCCAGACAACTTCTGCGTTCGCGTTATCGTTTGCGTGACGCCGTTACTCTCATGGCGCGACTGGAACGAATCCTCGTGGCGATAACAGACACGTGCGACTCGACTCGATATTAACAATTCCCGCGCCCTAATGTCGCCCTCCCACCATCCGGATGCGGAATCTCCAATGCGGAATGTCCCCGAGGGTGCAGCACGTTCCCTCCTAAGATTACAGTTTTTCGCGGCAACTTTGCCTCGTCGGGATCCGCACGGAACGTCCGCACGGCGGAGTCTTATTAACCGTAACCGTCTTATTAACTCGCCGTGATAAGAGGAGGGCTCCACGTTTATCGTTTATCCCTTTCGAGAGAGCGAGCTTTAGCCTCCGCCGTTATCTGCGTCGTGTAAAACTTTCTCGGTTTTAATTAATCGCCCCGATTCCGCAGGACGATTCTATTTCCGCCAATTTCTGCCGGCGCGGAGGAGCGGCGCTCCGCCCTCTCGCCAAGCGGATCGTCAAGAAGCCGGCGCTGCTGGCTCGACGCTGGGTCAACGCGCCTCGATCTTTTAAGAAAAAATGCCGGCTCTCCTCCCCCYCCCCGCCGAGGCTTTTACGTCGGACTTTTATGTTAAAGGCGGGAAAGTATGCGATAATAGCGCGGCTACTGCTGGTAGCCTCGCAGTCAGCGACTACCTGACAGCCCTCTTCGCGAAGCACTTTATATATCGCGCGGCCCCATTATATCATCAGCCACGTGTTATAAGTTATAACAATAAGAGCTGCCCCTGCGTTATCTGCCTCGCGTTTACGAGGGCTTGTAAAAATTTTCTATTAAAACGACGGATGTCGTTCCCAACCGTGGAATAGGCAGTACGTCGCGCAATATGGAGGGCGCAGTGTCGCCTTACCTATCTTCCGCGCGCATCAAGCTCCAACGTTGCAGTGGGGACGAAGGTAGCCTCGCGTATCTCCTCGTCCTGTAATCGTGCGTGCAATAAGTCGCAGGAAACAGAGTCGCAGAGTCGTTGTTTACGAAACGGTGCGATCGATCTCCGATACTCCGATACTCTTGCATCAGCAATGCGTCCGCGAGACGCTTTCCGGAAGGCCTCCGGCCTCCCCTCGCGGGGGGGAGGGGGAGGGGGGGAGGAGGAGGAGGAGGACGATGAGATAGTCGCTCAACGAGCGAGCTGAAGTGGACGAGCGTGGGGCGTGGGGCGTGGGGCGAGCGTGAGAATTGAAAGTGACAGCCTTGGTTCTTGGCCTTCGCTGGCAATATTCGCTGCTCGAAACGATATAATAAAGCGATCATCGCAGTCGCTTTGACGATGCCATTACCCGGCGATTGGCGAAGTAAAATCTGCCGGCCCGGAAACGAGCCCATATCCGGACGGGCAAATAAAGAGCCACGCGAGATAGGAACACATTCGTCCGCCGCTGGCCCACAGGACCGCGTCAAATTGACGCGGATTGACGTGGAGGGCCACTTCGCGCCTCGTCGTTAGAACCGCTTCGTTCGCCGCTCAAGTCGAGGATCGGGGTCACGATCAAAATATCGCGCCGTTAATCGCGCCGAATCACGTGACTGATCGTTCCCGGCTCTCGTTGCCCCTCGCTCTGCTCGGAAGGAGCCCGCTTGCTGGTTTCTCGCCTCGCCTCGCCACGCGGCGCTTTTCGTTTTTTCTCCGCTCACTTACGGTCTGACAAGCAGCCCACATTCTCGATGCGCCTGCTCGGCGCGAGAACGACACGGAGGACCGGCGAAACAACAACACCCGACACCGCTCCTCCACGAGCACCCTCGAGGAGGAGACCCGACCTGTTAGCCGCGCCGTCGAGGCGAACGGGAAAAGTGGCTGCGAGAGAGGCGCGCCGCGGTCGAAGGGCGCGCGTCATCGCCCTCGGCTTACGCTCTCGGCATTGAGATTTATTAACGCGACCCGCCCCGGTCCCGGCAACAGCCGGACGGGGGGTCGTCTCGCCATAAATTTCGCGGTTACAAATTTCTGGAAATTCGTCGCCGATACGCCGAGCGCCGCTCACGCGCGAATCGCTCACCGCTATCGCGGTTTAGCCGCCTTCCTGCAACCCTTCCCTCCCTCCCCCCTCCCCTCCACCCTCCGTCCGCCCACTCTCCCTGGACTTTGAAGCGCGTCGTTTGGTTTGGTTTTAATCTTAAAAGCGTTTGGCGGATGCACGCCGGACGAACGTCGGACTTCCGGCATGCACGGAGAATGTTGTCTATCGTGAGCGCAGGAAAAATGAGATACAAGAAAGGGAGGGAGAGAGAGAGAGAGAGAGAGAGAGAGAGAGAGAGAGAGAGAGAGAGAGAGAGAAAGGGGGACGGGGGGAGGGGCAGAGGGAGATCGCCAATTCGCGACGTGTGCATTATACGGCTATAATTGTACTTTTACAAAATCGATCTGGCACGCTTTGTTTGCCGTGTATACAGAATTTAATTTACTTCGATCTCATTCGATTTTCATACGATATTTGCCGAGCAAATTCCCCGGCCAATTCTGTTGGATACAGCCATCGGTAAACGGCCGTATTTATTTTCTTTTATTGAAACGGGATCACTTCACGTGAGACTTGTTTTTCGCTAGATTCGCGCGGATATCACTTTACTCCCGCCCCGACTCCCGGTTTCGTTTCAAAGTCCATTATTACGTGCCGTTATTACGTGTCCGAGTCATTACGTGCTATTAATCGCGCGAGCGCGACCGATAACTATAGGAGCGATAGATAGATCAGCGTTAATCCCGCTCATCGGAGACGTGACCGAGAACGTAACGCGGCCGTCCCATTTGTGATACCGGTCCTAAACTGAAATTTCACAGTCCGGGGAACAGTGAGTGATCTTAAGACATCACTGTTCGGTTCTCCCTCGGAGCATCAATCAGCGGTCCCCGCAATCAAGGGAGAGCAACGGCAAGCGAGGACGTCTCCATGGGAATTTCGAGAGGCATCCACCACTCAATTATCCGCCACCATACACATTCGAGATCTCATCGATCTACGAGACAGTCTCCCCCCCCCTCTCTCTCTCTCTCTCTCTCTCTCTCTCTCTCTCTCGGCACTCAAGGGGAGGGTCAACAAGAAAATTCTGCGGAAGCACGCTTCAACTTCCATTTAGCGGATATAAACCGGGAGGATACGGCAAATAATAACAAGAGATAAGCGAGAATCGTTGGATCAATATAGCGTAACGCGAACAGTAAAACGGTCCTCTAGCTGGAATCCTTATCGACTTATCGGCAGTCGAATCGAGAGCGATCGAATAATAATTAATTAACAGGCGAATGCAATGCGATGCAACGTTCCCGCGCGCCACCGCTCACCGCTTTCAGTTTCGTTCTCCATTCCCGCGCTCTCTCCTTTTTTTGCTCCCTCTTTTTTTCCCTCTCTTTCCGCGACGAAGACAAAAAATATCCGTTATCTTCGCATATTAGATCTGACAGTGCATATTAGCGCTCGCCCCGTGGCCGGGACGTAAACAAGCCTGTCAGCGGCCAAGCCGGGATTATCTGCCGTTGAATATCAGCAAATGTCGAGTACGCAATTCGATTTCGTTCGGCCCTGAATGATCCCGAGCAACGGCCGTGAATGCCTAATGAGTCGCTGTTGTTCAACACGCTGACGTGTACCACTGCCCGCACGCGTAACGGCGCGTCATTGTTATTCCATGCGACAATTTTCGACCCCTCTCGCGTCCCCTCTCCCCATTCGCTTGGATCTTAAGGCCCACCGCGGCGCGGCCTCTTGAACGGCCGCTAAAATCGCCTCCGCGATTTCAAGCGCGGGGCTCTTTCCGCTCTCGCAACCATCCCAGAAAACCGAGATCCGCTGCAGCGAATCCTCCGCTCTCTCTCTCTCTCTCTCTCTCTCTCTCTCTCTCTCTCTCTCTCTCTCTCTCTCTCTCTCTCTCTCTCTCTCTCTCTGAGAAGTTAAAGAAACGTGTAGAAGACGAGGAGGAGGGATCGCCAGCATTATTAGGATTACGTAAATCCCCGTTCCCTCCCGTTGCAGATGCTGCAGTGATGGACAGCGAGGGCACGTTGGGCCGTGGCCACTCAAATGGGGGCCGTGGGCTGCGCCGTCAGCGGTCCCTGGAATGGAGAGAACGGCGCGGTTACGGTGCTGCTGGTGCCCAATCCAGCAGCGACGACGAGGACAACGCACGCCACGCGGTGGGGCCCGTCTCGAGTTCGTCCGCCGGCACGAGGGGGGCCCGTAGTCCCGGCCAAGTCTTCGCCTCCATCTTGGCGCAACAATACGGCAGTACGTGGCGCAAGCATTGCTCACCTTGTCGCTTCATAGATCTCTAAGGTCTGCGAGTTGTCTCGCAGCGCGTTTTCCTCAATGGGTCCCCAGGAAAATGCGATTACGTAATACACATGTGCGTGTACGCGTATACGTGTGTGTGTGTGTGTGTGTGTGTGTGTGTGTATGTGTACAAATTTGCGTGTCACTCGCTGCACGCTAGTTGCGAGTATTGGTACTTTTTGCTCTGATCGCTGCTCCCTTCTTAGCTTCGGCCTCTTCGTTGATGCTTCGCGGAAATGTCCATCACATCATGTGGGTCCGGCCCCGGGTGTGTTAACCGAGGGAGCGCAGCTGCGTTACATTCATGTACACGTTGCGCGTTTATATTCGGCGCGCGTTATAAATCTGCCATCAAGTCCGGTGTTTGTTACGTGTGCCATAACGATACACGTGTATATTTGCGAATGCACGAAAATCTACCGTATCGAAAACGCGATTCCGCCGATCACAATCACTTCCCCGTTGTTGATTTTTTTATCGGACCCCTGGTCGACGATTGGACCGGATCCCGTTTCCATTGGATCCGGAGCGAGCACGGTGACGGCGTAACATTATGATATTTGTCCAAGCGTAATGATTTTTCGATCGGCAGATGTAATAACGCGATGACACGCCCTATAACTTGTTTTGCGCCGTGTCGGTAGACAGAAAGAGAGAGAGAGGGAGGGAGAGAGAGAGAGAGAGAGAGAGAGAGTATTTTTATTTAACGTTTAACGTCATTTATAAACATGTAAATCGGTATAATTAGTCCCGCAACGAGAACAGGTAATGCGCGCGGATTATGGGTTTTCATTCCGCGATAATAATACGTTAAAAATACGCTGCGTTAAATGCCCCGCCAGGGCAAATCTTGGACACCGGAAACATCCAGCGGAGTAATAATTGATCTCGTTACGCCGAGGCAGCCTCGATATTCCGATAAGCAGAGCGAGCCGATGTAACGATCCGCTCTCTTCCCGGCGAGCAGCACCTGCAATTGGATTGTTTCGCGTCCGGCTGTGCCACGGTCTCAATTTGAAGGGGAATTAACGAGGAAAATCTCGGGACTTAATGACACGGAATCGCGCGCGCATCTCGATATGCCCGCGGCAACCCGATCGCTGCCAACATGAAACGTATAAATGACGACGGAAACGTATCCGATCGACTATCCCGCCTATCAAGTCCGATTGCGTGGCGTGACTTTTGCCAACTGCTTTAATTGCGGCGTCCAGACTGAAGTCGCTCCCTCCCTTCCTCCCTTCCTCCCTCTCTCTCTCTCTCTCTCTCTCTCTCTCTCTCTCTCTCTCTCTCTCTCTCTCTCTCTGTCTTTTTGATCCGGTATACCAATAACCAAGTTTTACGTACCTCGTTCATCATATTCCATCAAACAGCCGGGAGCTCTCGCCTATTCAGTCCGCCTTCCCTTAATCTCGCCTCGGCTTTCCACCAAACGCGTAGATTAAAGGATTTACGAAATTAGTTTTACTTCCTCGCGTCGTCTACGAGCACGGCTGCCGGATATTACGTTCGAAGACCGAAATCAAGATCGCCGCGCGCGGACATGGCGAGTCTCCGCTAATATAATACTCGACGTAAGCTCGGCGAGAGCTTGAGCGAGCAAGTAAATCGCGCGAGCCTCGACGGAAACAATAATCTTCGTCCGCGAAAGTAGAGCCGAGGCTCCCGCCCCTCCTCCCCCSCCCCCGCCCCAGCCTCCTTCTCCTCCCCGTTAACTCGCTCCCGCGAATTAACCGGGGCGCGGCGAGCAGGGCGAGCCGCGGACACTCGCAGCTGCGAGCGCAGCGGCGCGGCCATTCTCGAGAGGCAATGCCGTAAACAGAGACATAATACATTATTTCGCGCGATATAGCCCCCCTTCCCGACTCCGCCCTCGCTGATCAATCCCCTGTATTTGTTCCGTCATCTCCCCGGGCGCCACTTGCCGCGGCCGTTCCATCGATTCGTCTTGAGACCGAACGAAGCAGGGAAGGTTGCGCGCATCGACGATAGGGACGAACTCAATTAATACCGATACTCCCCGGCTTGTACCGTATTCCTTGCTTGCGGTATTAAACGAGAGACAGCGAGAGAGAGAGAGAGAGAGAGAGAGAGAGAGAGAGAGAGAGAGAGATACACACACGAAATCTCCAGCAGCCGAGCTCACGTCTGTCTGCATTTGTTCCAATTCACTTGCCGCCGATTACCGCGCTGGCTCTCCGCACCGCCCCGCTCGCTCGCTCTCCGATCTCGCACGTACACACGTGTCCTCTCTACCCCATTTTCATCCCTATTCTCCCATTTCCTCCGGCCTGCTGTCTGCACCCGGACCGCGCCCCTCGAAGCCGTCTACCATCGGTGGCCGACTCGATGGGCAGTGTCGCGTAACCGCACTCGAAATGTATCGAAAGAGGCGACATAGCAGCGACATAACGACTCGCCTCTATCCGGCCGCGTCTTCTATCGCACTCCTCTATCCGCATTCCGCACACCGGCCGTCCTCTTGTCCACTCGATACGCACTTTACGCGCGCGAACCTGCGACTCGAAGTCGACTCGACTGACGAGATCGCGTTTGCGATCACGTTTGCGCGAATTGTTTGCGCCGCGACTCGTCGACGACGAGGCATCGCGGATGGAAAACCGCTTGACCCGCCTGCCTCGCGCGTGCCGAACGTATCGATACGATACATCGCAACGATACATCGTGTCTGAAGAATCGCCTAATGAAACTCGCGTTTCATCGTCCTCTCCTTCGCGGATGCGAGGACATCACGCATGTCGCGTCGTTACCGTCTCTGCGATGTAACGAGAGAGAGAGAGAGAGAGAGAGAGAGAGAGAGAGAGAGAACGGGCTCTCAGCTTCTTAGCTCAGATCGAAATACGTATTATGGCTGTCCGCTCCGCGGACGGGAAGCATCGTCCCCTTTATTAATGGCATCCGATGCGTCACATTACAAGAGGGCCCAAGCGCCGATACAGATAGCGGCTCTTAATCTCCGTCCGCGCAGTCATCAATACATTCATGTCCGCCGCGAGGGTGGTTTCCTTTCCTCTCCCTTCCTCTCTCTCTCTCTCTCTTTCTCTTTGTCAGTCCCTTCTCTCCATTCTCAAATCGGCTTGGACCGAGCCCTCCGAGAGACATTATATTGTCAGCTCATTACACCGGCAACGGTTCATGTCATGCTTTACTAGCACGCCCCGTGAAAACGTTGTTCTTCGACGAACGGCAACGCGCGCGCGCACCCTCTTCTCTCCTCCCCTTGCCCCTCGGGAGATTACACAAATTGATAATTCGACACGGCGAAATATAAATACAATAGCTGTTTCCGGGATTATTACGCGAGTGCACGCCTATCTGCTGTTTATCGCGCCGTTCCATTTGCGTTAATCAAATATTGTTTATACGTTATTAAGCGCGTGGATATTGATACATTGACTCGCGCGTGTCTATTGTAGCATATATTTCGCCTTTTCCCGCGATAAATTCCAAAATCGATGCGCCCCCGATCCAGAACGAGGGCGAGCGGCTGCGCTCGCGCATCCGCGCTGATTTACGCGCCTCGGCGCGAAGCTGCGTTTTCGCGATCGCTCCGATCGCGGATTCCTCGACATCGCGGATTCCGCGCATCCCCTTAACGGGGACTTAATGAGGCGGGGACGGCGGGGAGAGTAGCGAGAAACCAAAAGCCGAGTCGCGGTTCCCGAGGGCTGAGAGATCCTCAGAGCGGCGCTCTGGTCCTTCCCCTCCGGCCTCTCCGAAGCGTTTTCGGGTTATTGCATACCGCGGACTCTTAGCCTCGATGTGTTCTCAAGGATTTCAGAAGGCGGGGTTAAGCCATGGATAAATTTTTAATGGTCAGATGGAAGTTCCGGCTTCGCGGTGTAATCGTATGGTACACGCGAGATATCGGATAGAGGGATTAGCGGGAGTTTGGAATTCATCGTGATATATAGCGGAGCCGGGTCCTTCGCGGCTCTCGGGGCGCGACGCGACCAACTCTCGTGATTTCTTCATCGCGCCGGTGCGCCCCGGGACAACGTTATTCCGTTTGCATGCATCATGGAGGAAGGAGGAAGTGCGCGGGTCCCCGCTGCACTTTTCGCTCTCGTAATTCCCAGCGAGAGATATATCGAGGCGGGATCGGCCGATTATTAATTTCGCGAGCGGGAACGGTCGCTAGCCGCGCGCAAACGTTATTAGGAGTTTTAGGAGGCACGAGAAGCGAAGATTATATAACGGAATCCTTGCTGCGTATGTGTAACGATTGCGTATGTGCGCGAGTTGGAAACTCCAAGACGCTAACGTACGGGATTAGATATCTCGAGTTCTCGTGGCGGGCTCGGGAAATGGGTTAAGGCAACAGCCATTAGAAGGTAATGCCAAAGTTTCGCCGGGAAAGAAAGCAACGGTGGTCTCTACCGTTTCCACTTATTCCATCACGCGACCTGCACGGTACCGTCGTGGCTGTCGGAGCGGAATGAATAATTTAAGGATGTCGGATCGCATGATCGAGATTCACGTGTCTGGGAATCGCTTTGAGCGTCAAATTACGAGAGAGGAGGCATGGAGAGAGGAAGTGGCCGCTTCCTCCCTTCCTCCCGTGGAATTACATACACACACACACACACACACACACACACACACACTCTCTCTCTCTCTCTCTCTCTCTGTCTCTCTCTCTCTGTCTCTCTTTCTCTCTCACTTTGGGCGATCGCGTGAATAATTGCATTACAGACAGTCAATCCATTTAAATCACTCTATCGCCGACAAATGGTTCATTAAAATGCAGCAGATCGAATTCCTGTCGCGCCGATTGCGTAACCCGCTCGCGTAACAGGAATATCCCGATAAATTCTAATAAATCTCCGCCGATCAACTTGCCGCCAGTGGGAGGATCGCGTTTGTACACAAAACTAAGCCCGCGTTAAACATCACAGGGCTCACTTTCCATGCATGGGGGAGTGCATTTGTCTCGATGCGCGGAATTTTCCGTCCTTTTGCTTCCCCCCCCCCTCCCACTCCCACCCCTCTCCCTGCTTTCGTGTCCCTTCTTCAAAGCTGCAACGCGATCCATCGCGAAGAAGAAAGCGCGGCGCCGCCGCGGATAGCTCGCGGACACGAAAATGAAAATCAGTGTAATATCCGGCGCGGCGCAAAGCAGACGAGAAACAGACGACAATTCGCACACTTGTTGAGCGCTCGTTTGACGCTCAAACGGAATTCGCGATCCACGTTTTTCCCGCGCGACGCGTAATGCAATTTCGATTCGAGCTCATCGAGACACACGGCGCTGCCGGTCCCTGCTTACGACATCGATCAGGCGTTCTCAGGCCAAGCACGCGATTACAAATGCCCCTCGCCACCGCCGTGTTCCTCTCAACGCGTCACGGTATAATTAATGTCACTTATAACGGCCTTACGTTGCGAAAGCCTGCATGCATGTGACCCGACGTCGTGTTGTACAAAGTGTTAACATTACGCGTTCCCGGAGAGCGCGCGCGCGCGCTCGCGGCCGCGGTGTGACTTCGATATAACGCGTAACCAAGATTGAAGAGGTAAGGTAGGCCTACGAGAGTGCGAGTAGCAGGACGCAGGCTCGCGTGCTCGACTGAATGCTCTCGCTCTATATCTCGCCAGCGCAACACGGTCCGGCATGCTGCGCCAGTGTGCGCGTACGTGTAGCCATATACATTACCGATAAATTTTCGCCAAGTCCCTCCGCCACTTCCTGACCCCCTATCGTGCAATAACGGTATCCGTTGTCTCGCCCTCGACACCGTCCTCACGTGGAGCGTATAATTACAACGCGCTAAACGACATTGCGATTATTCACGCGCGAGCGCGGCGTCCGCTTGGAGCATTCAACGCTAATGTTGATGCTACGTAACGATTAGAGGGATCGATCGATCGATCGCTTTGCTGGAGGAACAGCCGAGTCAACCGGCAGCGGCTGATCGCAGCGCGTTCGATCAACCTTACGACTTGGATAACGCACGATATAAGTACAAGCGACGACGATCGCCGTCACGATCGCGAGATTAAGATTCGCTCGATTCCTCCACGTGTAGACGCGTCGCGCTCGTTATCGACAGCGACGAGAGAGAGAGAGAGAGAGAGAGAGAGAGAGAGAGAGAGAGAGAGAGAGAGAGAGAGAGAGAGAGAGAGAGAGAGAGCACGGTCGGCACGATGCTGCTTCTGCCGCGGGCTTCTCCGCGTTCGAAACGCATGACGTTAACAAAACGAAGCGGGAGGATATCGCGGCGGGGCCGAGCCTGATAAAACGTCGGTAACGTTATACGGAGGATCGGTCCCCGTTCCCGACGCAACAGCCAAATTACTGGCTACACACAAATTACGAACTGGATACGTATCTCTTCTTACCGACTCCTTTCCCTCCCTCTCCGTCCGCTGCCGCCGCCGCCGCCGCCGCCGCCATGCTTGATCATAGAGCTCGTTTTAGAATTACCGAATCGAGCATACTGAAACGGGCATACTGACCCGGCTCGCGTAAATATCGCTCTCGTTTTACGTAGGATGCGGCTTCTCATCGGCAAAACAAACACGCCGGAGGTAAAGTTAGCCTAACGAGGGCAACGTGGCCCTTGATCTACCGAAAATGATGTTTCCCCGTGCTCATTATTAGCGCGTAATCAAGTCGCTCTTTCAATTCGGGCTGCCGGAACGGAAGAATCGCGATGTACGCGCGCGCGCGCGGTGCTCGTTATTACGAGCATGGAATATTTCAGCGGCGGTGAATCGCTGCCGCACAATCGCGCGCAATCATGTTTTTACGCGACGCTAACAGCCAGAAGCGAAAACGGCGGGGGTTACTACCCTATCCCCGCCCCATCCCCCGCCAAGATAATAATTATGCCGGGATATTGCATTTGCTGTATATATACGTGTACGTGTATACACACGATTTGACATTTGCAGAGCGATCGCGGGCGACCCTAACAATTTAGCTACCGACACAGTAGCCATCGCCGGCGAATAATAACGAGCATCTAACACTATCGCGCACTCGCTCGCTCGCGAAACCGAGATAAAGTGTCAAACACCGCTGCAGGCAATTAATAATGGCTAACGATCTATATGCGTGATTTAATGAAACGCGTTATTACGTTTCGGGATTCAATGCAAATATCTCAATGTCCATCCGAAAATCGACGCCCGAGAGAGCGAGAGAAACGAGACGAGCGAGAGGGGCGAGACGAGCGGCCGCTCCCGATCGTTTACGCGCGTCGAACCGCGCATCGCGCATGAACGTGCGGGATTCCCGTCATTCCCGTCACAAAACGCAACAAAGGAAGAAAACGCTCATCCACTCAGCTGATTATCCGATCGCACGCGATTACCGACGCTCACGCCAAGATTCGCCCGGCAAACTTTCGCCCGCGGCGACCTGCTGCCGCTGCTCGTCCGATATGCTCGCGGAACAAACGCCGTAGATGAGAAAAGGGAGGGTGACAAGAAGGGAAAAGAAAAAAGAAGGGAAAGAGAGAGAGAGAGAGAGAGAGAGAGAGAGAGAGAGAGAGAGAGAACGGATTGGGAAACCAGGTAGTGGCACCCGATACCGGCTTTCTCATTATTTTAAGTGACTTCAGAGGCGGCGGCGGCGACGGCGGCAGCGACGACGGCGTGTATATGCGCACCATATATCACCACTTGCCACTCAGCCCTGCAGTATCGTATAATCGAGTTGTCAGGCAAACTACCCCTTACGGAGAATGGGTCTACTATCGTTGTCGCCGCCGCAGACGCCACCGACGCCATAGTAGTCGCCTAATGCACGCGTTATTACGTTACGCGCATTTAAAACTCCCCTCCTATTAGCAGTTTGCCGTTCTCTGTCGTCTGGATCGAGTCCAAGGAAGGTGGCGACGACGCGCAGGTACGGCTTGGTCGGATTTAACGCCGGATTAAACCTGCGAGTCCTCCGTGGCTAGTAGCTGACTCGCCGAGCGCGAGTCCGCGCTGCCAATTTCTTCACGCAAATGACCGCGAATTATGAGCCAAGCGTGCGAGACAAGGATTCCGTATCTCTTTCGGATATTTGCATACTGATCTGCATGCAATACGCCATTTGTTGAACATTAATTAACAGCCTGTTTAACGTTCCCGCGCCAGCGAGACAGGCACGTTTCGGCGCGCGAGTCGGAGCGGCGAATCGATATCGAGCGTGACGATTATCCGTGCTGTACCGCTGCTGTACCGTTGCGTTAATCGAGATATTCAATCGCGACCATACGCCACGTACGTGCGGGCAAATTGTTTCCAGCTGCAGATCCAGCGATACCCTCCCGTCGTGCCGCGTCATTCCCCATTACTCGCGAGTCGGTTTGTCACTTATAGCCGGCGTATGCCCACTTCTGCGCTCGCATTCCCCGCCCCACGCACTCCCGTAAGCGGCACTCCCGTTATTGCGGGATGTCGCTTTGATGTCGCGCCGATCCTTCCGACTGCCGGATTAATACCTGAAAAGGTGCGCGCGGCGCCCCGCGTCGGTCGTTCAACCGCTGCGGCCGCGCCGGTCAAGCATTGTCCCTCTGCTCAAGGTAGACACGAGATCGAGATCGAGATCGTTTCGGATGCTGAGCGTTCGGCGTTACCGCGCCGAATCCATCCAAAGGGATTCCCGATGGCTGAAGCGGAAGCGGCAAGCGAACGCGAATTACGCGACACCGAGACATCGAGAGTGTCCGCGCCACTGCTCGAGTGGCGAAAAGGGGATGGAAAAAGGGGGAGCAAGAAGTGTGAATCGCTTCCTAAAACGAGAACGCTGCAGAGGCGAGTTCGAGAAGCCGACGAATCAAGATGCCGGTTTTAATCAACTCTCATCTTTCCGTGCGGATCTTTGGGAATAACAAGGCGATAACAATTTTATTTTCGCGTAAAAGCGAAACCGAGATCGAGCCGGAACGTCGTCGTTCCGTTTATTACATTCCTCTCGCGAATCTATTTCTAGACTCAAAGAGCCGAGCCACGGTTTTCTCGGGTTTTCACGCGCGCGCGTGCGTACACACATGACACCGGCGAAATGTTTCATTGATGAACCGTGGCGCGCGGGCGACGCTCGATGACGCGTTTAAATGAAATAATGGGCGCGCGAGACTCTCGCGCGGCAAGTGCACGCAAGCGGTGTTCCCCATTTCCATATTAGTCGCGCAATTTTACTTCGTGAAATCGCGCGCGAGTTGATCCGGCATGACTTTTACTTGCAGATTCGGTCCGGCCGCAACCGGCGCGAGAAAAAGATATCGGTACCGCGGTCTCTCTCACTCTCTCTCTCTCTCGCTTTCTCTCGGTGCAAAATATCGCAGCGGTTCTCTCGCATCTCGGAATAATAACAACGCGAACCGCACATCCATATTCGTTTTACGGGAATAAAGGCTGAGCCTACCTAGCGCGTAACTCGCGCGCGCGGGCTCACTTAATAATGCAGACGGAGAATGCCCCTAGTCCCGGTACGCCATGTGTAAGTCATGATTAATATTTCAGTTGTCGACCAAGAGGCTGAGGGCGAGCCGGGGGATGGACGCTGGACGGAGGCGGAGGGCCGGTGGCGGCGCGCGCGCGCGCGGCGGGAGAGGCCTGACCATCGCGCGGGGGGGGGGGGGAAGGGGCGCGCGCGAAAGCGGGAGAGGTGCGCGAAGGTTTCGTTGTCCGGCGCGTTGTTAATTATTCGCAAAGGAAATTAATGTGCTCCTTGCAATAATTTACAGCCGGCCGCGGGATGAATGGCGGCCAGACAGAATTATTCACGCTTCGCGGATCATAATTTCAGCCGCTGGTGAAGGTTTTAACGCTGCCCTCGCGCGCGGAGATTACCGGAACGTCGGCGGCTATTACCGACAATATCTAATAAGAGAGGAGCCGCGCGAGTGTGAGCATCGGATGCTGAGGAGCGCGCGCGAGCGGTCCTCCTCGCGGAGCAAGAGAGCGAGAGAGCGAGAGAGAGCGAGAGAAGGGGAGGGAATTAGTAGGCACGCGGAGCGAGCCATCAGATCCAACGCGCGCGTGCGCGCGCGGGCGCGCCGCTGTGTCGTCTGAAAGATATTATCAGATATTTTTGAGCTGCTACACATCCGAGTCACACGCGGCGAGCGACACGCACGCGCGCTTCCTCGCCGGAATGATATCGTCGATCGTTAGGATCGACCAGTCGCTAGGCCAAATATACGGACAGCCGATATCAAACTTATTGACGGCGACAATTTAATTCCGCCCCGATCTGTCGCAAGATATTCCGCCGTGTCACGCTTTTAATATGCCCGACGTGTCAATGTACGCGCTCGCGCCCGCGCTCGCGCGTGCGGTATGTCGGTCAAATTTGGCACGAGCCGGAGGGACCGGTGTATTAATACAGCCCACTACATTAAATAACGTACAATATCGGAGCCAATCGATACCTCGCAGCGAGACCAATTGGCCCGTTACCCGCTGACGTGGAAAAGAAAAATGAACGCCGCCGTGCATTATACTGTGCCGCGCTTACTTTCCTCCTGGAAACCGCATAAGCACCAAGAGGGAAAGCGAAAGAGAGAGAGAGAGAGAGAGAGAAAGAGAGAGAGAGAGAGAGAGAGAGAGAGAGAGAGAGAGAGAGAGAGAGAGAGAG
>JAHMML010000090.1:534136-556046 GCA_020341155.1 Eciton burchellii
GAGAGAGAGAGAGAGAGAGAGAGAGAGAGAGAGAGAGAGAGAGAGAGAGAGAGAAAGCGAGGGAGGGAAGAGGGCATAACACAATTACATGTGGGGTTGATGTCGGGGGTCGGGCTCGCTCCACGTACGGCAGGCACACCGACGGGACGGGGGACGGGGACGGGGCCCCAACGGTGGGTGGCAAGATTGAATATGAAAGTTTAATGCGAGCAATATCAGCGCCACTGCCCCGGCCCACGGCCACTCACTCTCAGACGTCTCGACTATCAGGGTGCCCATCTTGGCTGTATCTCTCTTTATATCGTGAGTGCGCTCGCAACGACGACGGCGGCGGCGGCAGCGGCGGCGGCGGCGGCGGCAGCCGCAGCGAGCGGTACAGAAGCCCAGACGGCGGAAAGCACTTGGAATCTTTGATGTCCCGAGGTAACCCGCAATCTCGCCCCGAGGCTTGTTCCGCGCTCGCGCGCACGATTCCGCCGAGCTGAAAAACCGATCCGTCAATCCGCGGCCGAGTGACGTTCGCCCGGCCCGACGCAAACACGACGTTTAGAGTGCATCCAGAGACCAGAGAGAGAGAGAGAGAGAGRGRGGGGGGGGGGATGGGGAGGGGGGAGATGGCGGAATGCAATTAACACCCTCGCGAAGGCTGGATATGTCGATGATTTCCGGCGCGATTGAGCAATTATTCACGGCCGGAAGACTCCACGTGAGTCGTGATCGTTCATCGCGCCTTCTCGCTTGCGTATAAACCGTGAGAGGCAGCGTTTATTCGGTCAGTGTCACCTTTGACCTCCCATTGACGACGCGCTTTGCGATCCCTCGCAATCCCTTACCCCGTGTAGGAATCCACTCCGCGGCTTTTGCTTCTTCTTCACCGCGATCAACGACATTGTTGCGTATCACCGCAACAATCCCCGTACAATCGCCTATTCTACTATCCTCTCTCTCTCTCTCTCTCTCTTTCTCCCTGTCTATTCTCGCAGGGGAAAGGATAATTATCAATTAAAAACTTAGTTTTGCGTAAAGATACCCGGCGCTTGCGGATGGGATTCACGAGCTCGCTAAGGCGTTTAGTGACTGCGCCTTCGGCTATTTGTAAAACTTTCCTCATTAATTACCGACAAGATTCGATCTCCTTCCGTGCCGCCCCGCCGTACCAATCTCCCGCCTCCGACCTTTTCTCACCATGCTTTTGCCCCTTTGTCCGCCAGGACGAGGGGGAGTTTAATAGTGAATTAGAACGTGCGTTCCTGCAACCGGCAATTATCTGCCGATTAACACGGAGCCGAACGCGATTCGGCTCGCGCGATTCGAGTCACGTTCCGCGCGACGGAACACAAGAGGGAGAGGGAGAGASAGAGAGAGAGAGAGAGAGAGAGAGAGAGAGAGAGAGAGAGAGAGAGAGAGAGAGAGAGGGAGAGGGAGGAAGGACGCATGCACGTTTCGCGTGCGGTGGGAAGAACCGCGACGCAACGTCACTTTCGCGAGACTGCCTGTCGCCAAGCTGCCGTCGAATAAAACACGCCGCAGGCGAGTTCCGCATTCCCAGGTGAAAGTAATTCCACAGCGGCCCCTCTATCCGTCGAGTACGGCGGGAGGGATGAGGGGTGGTGCCGGGAGGTGCGGAAAAATTCCTTCCGCGCTGACTGTATCAGCCTGGCTCCATCGCGTTTCAGCGCGCTCCGCGCGAGTACGCCTCCTTGCCGTCAAAGAAATAACTCGCGGTACAACCTCGCAGGTTGTCAACGCGGTTAAAAATACGGGCGCGCCTATGCGCACGCGGTCGTACGTCGTGACCTACGAGCCGACACCGAGGACGGCGTTTCCGACGACGTTTCCACGAGGAGCCTTTCGCGCGGCCGCCCTTTCCCGTGTCCTGACGCCTCGTCCCGTTTCTTATGTTCCGCTATCGCGCGCGCCGAGTAATGCAGGCTCCCTTCAGGGAGTGACACTGCTTTCGTGGCAGGCGCCTTTAAGAGTTCAGACGTGCGTCAACTCTAAGCAAATGCAGATCGGGGCAACGACGCGCGACCAAGTGCTCCGATCCGGCGGAGCAGGCTGATAGAGAGGCGAAGCGAGAGGCAGTTGGTAACGTCGCAGCTGGGGACCCGTAAAACGGAATGATGGCCAGATCGTGCCAGGGTGCCTGCGGCAGTTTGCCGTGAGATCGACGCGATTCGCCTTCGTCGAGAAGGCGATCGCGGATTGTCGGCAGTAGCAGTAGCGAGTAATCGCCGGTCATCTTGCGTCCTGAAGCGGATGCTGCGCGGACTCCGAGCGGACTCGGACTCGGGAGAATGCAAAGTGCGATAACAGCGCTCTTTGCTGATATCCGCCGAGCCGCCGAGTGCCAGTCACGCGCTTTTAATTGATCGCAAGTTTAATTAGCTCGACAGGAGGGCGAGGGCGGAGAAATCTCCCGGTGAGCTGGCAAAAAATGGCCATCATTAACGTGTGTGATTAATTTGCGCAGATGCGGGCGACAGATCGTACCGTACGGGATCCGACACGGAAGGCGCAGCAACCACGGACAACCCGACAACGCCGTTTCCAACGCCACCCCCAACCTTGACACCGAATCATCGGCAGGCCTCGCCGTTTCCCCTCGAAAGCACAAACTCCCGCCGGCATCATTATAACGGCAGCATATCTTCCGAGAGATCTCGCAACGGCAATGGTAGGGAGCAGTTAATTAGAGCCGCGAACGGGTTCGTTTGCACGCAAGATGATACTTACGGGCCTCTCCGGGCCGCAAGATGAATCTCGTCGAAGGCGATTTTATACCCCGCCGCAACCTACAACCTCGCACCCGCGTGCAAGACGAGCACGGAAGCGGGCAACCCCCCAACCCCTCGCGAGCGATTTACAGCGATAAGCAACGCGCCGTTACGCGTCGACGGGGGGCGGGGGGGGGGGGGCGACGGGAGGCGGGGACGGGGACAAGGGGGGGCTGCAGGAGGGGCTGCAACCCTCGGCTGCACGATGACGGGACGATTCATTCGAGATTTAGATTACGCGCGGCCACTCGGCCCGACTCGCGAGAAATTACATGCGAATTTCCGCGCGGAGCGCACTCCGTAAAACTCGCGAAATGAGAATCGTCCGAAAGCTTGCGCGAAAATATTTAAGTCAAGCCCGCAAATAACCTTTCCTTCTCGAGAGCAATTCCGAAGGGATTAAAGGCCCGGGGAGATTTCCTTTGTCCGCGCGCTAATGCGAGATTGAATTAAGTCGGCACGACTACCGCTCGCTCGTTAGCGGAAGACTGACAACGCCAAGGGGAGGGGAGGGGAGGGGGGGGAGCAGGCAACTCCTCGCTCCCGCTCGAAAACTATGCTATTTCGCAAATTTTTTTTCTACCTCCTGCTTCCAGGTGAGACCGTTTACGCGGCGTCCACAAAAAAGGCGACTTCCGGCGGCGGTACTCTAGGTCGAAGAACGCGCCGGGGTCACGCAAGCGCCTTGAGCAGCAGCTCCACAGCGAGCGACCGTTCCGAAACTGTCTTCCCCGATGAGCACAGCCGCATACATCTCACCAATGGTGAGCGAATGTCATCTTGCACGAGTATCGCTTGCACGATCAGCATCGCGCGTCGTCATCACCGCCTCTCCGTTGCTCGGGACGATCGATTATCGTCAGTGAATCTTCGATCGCGCGGCGGATCGAGCCGAGGACAAAGATTCGGAGAGAGAGAGAGAGAGAGAGAGAGATATCCAGCGTGACCGATCAACGTTCTCGATCGCCGTGAGCGGGTCGACCCTTTAAATCACGATGTAAAATTTGCCGCGACGCGATAAGTTAACGATCCATGCCTCAAACGCGATTAGCCGCACTAACCGAGTTACCGGGGCTGGTATCGAGCCCGGTGGCTGGAGTTAAATCGGGTTTCCCGTAAACGTGTTCCTCGTTAAAAGCTTAACATTAATAGTCACCTGGAAACGCGGCGCAGAAAAGAGGGGGAGGGCGGGGCGGGGCGATGCGATGCTATGCGATGCGCCGCGCGTGCGGAATTTTTACCGAGGAACTTCGCTCCCCATCGCTCGTCATCGATCCTCGAGGAATCGTCTCAGCGGCAGGAACCGCGAAACGATCCCCGGCGGGGGTGGGGCGTGCTGCTGCTCTGAAGCTACAATGGAGCTCTCGTCATCAAGGGCGATCGTTTCAAGCTGGAGCGGCGCACCAAGACGCGCGCCATCCCTCTTGTTAGTCCCGTCTCTCGAAGCGGCGTCTATTACGCGAGGCGTTTACGTACGCGTAGTCGCGATTACAACTACAAATATCCTCATTACGAGCATCACCCGCATCTCGCGCGAGGCTTCCGCGAGGGTTCCGCGTAACCTCGCCGGAGGCGAGGGATCTTGGCAAAGGCAAACGTTTCTCCGAGCCGCGCGCATTATCGTCCGGCGAACAATGCCGTAATCGACAAACTACATTACGCGCCGGCTCATTAAATAACCAAAGGACTTTCTATTTCGGCACTTGGCTTCATTGTTGTCCGATGCAACCAATGCCGCCGCGCCAGCAACACCGGCAGTGTCGGTAACTGCAACGACGACGACGACGAGCAGGAGGAGGGAGAGATAGAGATGGCTAGAGCTGGATAGATAGAAACGGAGACAGAGACAGAGAGGGGGAGAGAGAGAGAGAGAGAGAGAGAGAGAGAGAGAGAGAGAGAGAAAAGGAGCCAAAGCCGAAAGCTAACAGAGTTAGCAGTTGGAACCCGGGCTCGCTCAGTTGGGGCATAGGCTACTACGTAGCGGAAGTTAGCGTGCGAGCCCGGCGACTATATTGTCCCGGAACGTCAACGGTATTTAGGCCTCTCGTCGTTGCGTTTCCGTGCACGGGCGAGCGCGTTATCTTGGCCGCCGCGCGTAACGCCCCCTGCCTCCGGATGCAGGCAGAGAGAGAGAGAGAGAGAGAGAGAGAGAGAGAGAGCTCAGGCCCGGCTACGGAGATGCACGAGAAAGTAGCTCTGCGGCTTTCCGCTGGCGGTCGCGGTCGACGAGCGGCTTACGCTCGTCGGCCAAGTTTTAAACGAAATTTCGCTGGATCTCATTTCGTGCCGGCGTCGCGACGTCGATGCGGTCACGTCGGGAGCACCGGAAGGGCCGCGGCGGCGGGAAGGCGAGCCGGCTATTAGCCCGCCGATATCGCGAGATAGCGCGAAGGTGGATGAAAGGAGATCGGAGGGTAGCCGCGGAACGGCGAGAGATCTGCGGAAGTGAGCATCCCCATTGAGCAATCCCGCGAACGGAGTTATCGTCGGAATTCCGTCTTGGAGAGCCCGCTCGCGGTCGCGAGCGTTCGCGCTGCGGCGCGAATCGAACTCGAACTCGACGCCCCCGATGCGCTGATTTGCAGCTTGCGAGTGCGAGTGCGTGCATCGCGTCGCTTTGATAGAGGAATATTAGCCCGGGGATAAAAAGGATAAAAAGAATCGGATCGCCTTCCGGTTGCTCTCTTCCCTCATCCCCCCAAACTTGTCAGAGATTCAGCACCTTCGGCGAGTTTGTTTCGATTGCGGAGATTACTCGGCAGTTTTGCGCCGAGCGCGCGGTTATTACATAAGACGCGGCAAAGTCCCGCGTATAATTAGCGGGATCTCGTAAGCGGTAACTCGAGTCTGAATCTCCGATGGGATATTGCTTGCCAGAATCTCCCTGCGGTCTAATGGAGGCATGTCGCGGCATCTATTAGCAAATGGCTCCCAACGGTCAGGGCTTGCTCGCGTTAACCCTGTGCGCTCGCGCGCGCGCACGCCATCGCCCCGGAAAGACGATTGATATTGCATTAGACCGCCGTAGACTAGCTCTGGAGGAGATCGAGGAACGCTTATATTGAATCGGCGAGCGCGCGAGCCCGATAACGTTACCGTAATCCGCCGTGGCGCGATTAAGAACCGTAACGCTAAATGAGCGCTGACTCCCGTCAGTGACAACGGATGATGCTTTGACGCGGATAATCCGCGCGTGCTCCGCCGCAACAATTGCATCCGCATCTGAGGGGACAGATGGACGACTGGATAGATAAATAAATAAACCATTTCGTTGATGTACGTAATGTAGCATAGAAGAAAAGGATTATCGGTGGCTGCATGTAATCAGAAGCTTGTAATCAGAGAAGCCGAGGCGCACGTGCGTGTTGGACGCGTCCAGTACAAAGGACAATCGCGAAAGAAAGCGTTGACACTCGCGGGACGACGTGATTCAAGATCCAGATCGAATGATAATACGTAGCGATTGGCCGACAACTCTGAGATGTAGCACCGCTTTTGGGTATAAAAAGGACGACGGCAGAGGATGCGGCAGAGAGCAGAGAGCAAAAGAGTAACAGTGCGTGCAAACGGAGTGAGAGTAGACGAGTAATTGCAGAGTCGCTGTCAGAGTCAGCTTAGCCTATCGAGATATCTTTGCGTTGTATCTTTGTAAAGGAGAATAAAAGAGTCTTTTTACTTATTGTCCCATCAATCTGAGGCGTCGAAGATGCCCATCATACTTCATAATTCCATCCAGGATAGAAATATCCTGCAGCAATCATACCTTTCCGTTGCCTCGACACTTCTCGCTCGATCTGCAAGGTGCTCGTTAACGTTGCCGAGTGACTCGTCTTGACTCGCAGTGCTCGCGTCGGCTCCAAGAATCCCGCAAACGCAATTTGCACGGGGACTCGTACGCAACGCGAGTACGCAAGTACGATAAATTTGCGTTCAACGACGGCCGGACGGTAATTTTTGACGGGCGCCGACGATGGGAGGCTTTCATTTAATGCCGCGGAACGAATCACGCGCACCGGCAAACTGCGCTCTATCAATTCGCCCGATTGATGTGAATGATCTCGCCGGCGTTACGCCGGGCATCGTGCGCGAGCGGAATGAAATCCGCGCGGCGGATCGATCGACTTGGCACGGTCGAGTGGAATTTTCAAAATAACCGCGCCGCAAGAACGCGCGGATCCCGGCATTTTTGATAATACGCTCGGATAAATAATTATCTCCGTTTCTCTTTCTCGCGCGCGCGCGCGCGCGCGGGCGATACGAGGGTGGCTTTTAATCGAGAACGTTTAAATCGTCGGTTCCTGCCGGTCGAAAAATACCTCTCTCTCTCTTTCTCTCTTTTTCTTGTTACGATAACCATTCGGCAAGCTGTACGCGCGCCTGGACGGGCGCCAGCTTTTCCACCGAAATAGGAATAATTTCAAGCGCCACTTGCGAACTATGCCAATCGTCCGTGTTCGCCGTTACCGTTATCGTCCCGTTCCTTTTGGATTATCTCTTTCCGGGACGGATGTCCGCGGGGCGGCGGGCCGTAGCGACTTATTACGTTTAATCGTTTCGCCACCGCGCGGCCCTTTTCACCGTTTTCGCCGTTTTCGCCAACGAGGCTCCGCCGCTCGTAAAAACGCGCGCGAGTGCACGCCGCGCGCCGCTGCGGAGTGGCGCGGGGAGGCGTAGAGAATAGAGGGAAAAAAAGGAAAAAGAATCACGAGGGAAAATGAAAATCACGGGACGTTAGGTTTATAGATGACGCGGTTTATAACGCCGCGAGTTTTACCGGCGTTACCGTAACACGTCAACGACGCCGGCATACGCGAATAACTCAAACGGAATGCGATCAATGCGCGAGCGTAATCGTCGTAAATAACGCGTCGCGCTCGGATTACGAGCGACGTGATATTTATTTATGAACTTTCGCCCTCCTGAATTCACCGCGATCGGGTCCGTTTCATGCGAGCCTCCGTCGAGGCTCTTTCCTTACTTTATTCCATTTTCTTTCTTTTTTTTCCTCTGTTTTTTTTCTTTTCTCTTTATTTTTTCTCTTTGCCTGTCACGCGAGACGACGGTCTAGCGCTTAAAGTCCCCGATTTGTCGATCGGTCCGGTCGATTGTCGCGATCGTGGAACGTCGCGATAATTTATCCGCGAATGAATCAACGCGAATACTCTCGTCTGCTCTTCGCGAGGAGTCACGATTCGCGGATTACGAGCGGATGAAATGAAACAGCGAGGCGCTATCGCCTCGCATCGAACGCTCGCGCCCAATAAAAAATTGTTGCACGCACAGACGCACAGACACACGTGTGCATATATATATATATATATATATATATATATATATTCGATATATATATATATATCGAATATATCAATGGTGCGTAAATGGATCCGGCGATGCACATCCGGGTGAAATTTCGTCCGCGATCGTCGCGGACGAAGGCAGAAGCGGTGCGCAGAAATTGTACGGGACAGCCCGGACGAAGCATTCACGAATGCTAACTCGGTTTATTAGACTGTTTGGTCCGGAAGGAGTCAAGCTGGAACGATTCGTCGGGCCGGTCGGCGGACAGTACCATCGCGGCAATACCGCGCCGGCAAATAATTCGTATTTACATGAAGCTCGTGGGTGTACAGCCGGCGGACGCGCGGCGGAGGCGTTAGACCGGCAAATCGAATTACAGACGCGAATCGCTAACCGCATCAAGTCACTGTCGGCTACCTTGCACCCCCTTGCGCACTGTCTGACTAACCCTTCTCGGCAGCTGCGCGCGGATGAGGGATAACTCGGTTCAGCTCGGTGTCGCTGATGCGACACGGCACGCTACATAATTGGCTAGCAACGATTGGCCAAGACGTATATCGCCGGCGACCCTCCGCGTTGCTCGATAATGCGCGTCCAATTGGACGTCCGCGCTAACGGCAAGTGAGAGAGTCACGTCCGATGGGATCGTAAGCAATCGGAAGCAACGTCGATAAATCCAACTTGGCCAACTTGTTGTTGTTTCAAGAAATCGCGCCGCTCGACCGAGCTCGCGAGCTCGCGAGACAAACCGATGGAGATCATTCCGGAAGCTGACGCGGTTCGATCGATTTTCTCTTTCTCTCTTTCTCTGAAAAGAGAAACCTGTCCCTGTCGACGATCGGCGTAGTTTCCCACTGATGATTACTGAATAAATAATTGCTGAATAAATCGGGCGTTAAACGCGAGCGGGCGGGGGGACGAGACTTTGGCGTTTCCCGAGGAGGATGCTCTTTCGTGCTCTTGAAATCTGTGAACGGACGAGTGAATTTTGATCCGGTCGCGCCGAATGTAAATTCGGCCGCGGGGAGTGGAGCCGTATTATGTAAATAGTGAAATCCATATTACGGAGTTATATCGTGTTCATCATTTCGTGGAATTAGATTGCGCTGCGCCTATCGCCATCAGAAACTGCATGATTTATTTTGCGCGTTATGTAAACGCTAACCCATGCTTTATGAGAGACAGTAATGCGGTTTGACCACTGGTCAATGATGTACCAGTATTAGCCATAATTGGCTGGAATCGTATTGATCTAACCTTCACATGCGGGCAACATTATCTCCTATTCCTGCTCCGCGTTTAATTAGCTGTGCCGACAAATTTGCGTCAACGTACCGCGCGTTACTAAGTCATGCGCCGCAAAGTCATACGTCGACAATTTTTCATTACGCTCCGCATTAGCCGATGATCGATCGGCGCGCGTGTAGCGAATAAAAAATGGGCGGGACGTACCGGTTCGCCGAATACGGGACGGAGCCGCCGTTTGTTGATCGATCGGTCGATATAATTGATCCACTGGACACACTCGGCCGTTCGTGAAATCTCGAGCGGCGGCGCTCCCTCGCCCCCCCCTCCCCTTGCGCCGAGATTTTTGCTTTCGGCGATTTAACCGAGCGCGTGGAGAGAGAGAGAGAGGGGGGGGGGCGGAGAGACGGGAGACGGGAGGGGGAGGGGGGATGAGAGAGATGAAATTTAACCGGTTTTAACTCTTTCGCTCGCGCTCCGGCAATTTAGCGTTATATTCACTCGCGTATTTCGCAATTTCAGAAGAACCTTCCTCAAATATGTGCTTTAGCCGGCGCTTTAATTCGGTACTACATCATGTCGCGCACACGTACAACGTAACGCGCTGTAACGTAACGGCACGGCACGAGGTGGCGGCGGCGTATATTCGCGCGTCGTTATAAAGCGCACAAGTCTCGCAAAGTAACACGTTGCAGATTCGAAAAGGGAACGGAGGCGAGGACGGACGATGCCGCGAGTATCGTTCGCCCGCCTCGCTGCGCCCGGACGCTTACGGGATTTTTTTCCCCGGCCGGCGCGATATCGACTTTGTAATTGAGCGTTACAGGTGTTCCGAGCACTCCAACGGCGCCGGGGAATTGTTCAATAACTGGAACGAATGTATATTTCGACGATAAAGTTGTCCGAGATACGCGACGGACGCGGCTGCCGCTGACAGCTACGCATTGCGCATTTCACGGTCCGGTTTAATTAAGCGATTATTGCTGCTTATTACGGAAAATACCATAGCATAGTAGCCGGCCGCCGCCACCGCCGCTGCCGCCATCGCCACCGCTGCCACGTGACTACGCGGAAATAATTCCCCGCTCGTTGTAATTTTTTTCGCGATTAATTAGACTTCGATCCGTGGGGCCGCGGTGATAACGGCAGGGTGAAAACCCCCGGGGAAATCCGGATAATTCCCCGAATAGCCGAGGCAAAGGCGCAACGCAGCGAATCGCGGTACCAACGCACGGAACTCGCTGAGAATGCTCCGAGAGTGCGAGCGCGAGTGCAAACTGACCCTCGATGCAATTGCCCGGATCCAATCGCGTTCTATCGCGCGCCTGTGACTTTTCATCTTTCGCCAACTTGTCAGATTAATTAATTAATTAATTCATCGTAAAGTCCCTCTCAATCTCCTCTCCTTGCTGCTCTCTCCCTCTCTTTCTCTGTTTTGCACTGTTTTGCACAATTCTGCAGTCGAGAAATCGTTAAGCATTACGTCAAGTATTATCGAGATATCATCATCAGTATGACAGATATCGTGGACATGTTTGCATGTTCGGATTATCTTGATAATCCCAATTATTACGAGGTTCGAAGGTCGCGCCTCGATCGTTACGCTTCAACGATTAATACGTTGCGCGAAAATGCGTTCGTTCTGAGATGACACGCAACGCGATAGATAGATCTGTCCTGAGCAAATAATTTGCTCACGATTTGCTCACGACATGACGATCTACATGATGATTTCATCCGCGGATGAATCGCGCTGGTTCGGAATCTTTACGCCGCGCTAATGCACTTTTCTCTCTCTCTCTCTCTCTCTCTCTCTCTCTCTCTCTCTCTCTCTCTCTCTCTCTCTCTCTCTCTCTCTCTCTCTCTCTCTGCACACTTCCCGATGAAGGCAAGCTCTGTCTTGCTGAGCGACGTAAGCAGATACGTCGCCATCTTTTAAAGCGACTCTTACTCGCGTCTTACGCACATCCGCACGTAGCGTGCTGCCGGAAACGCGAGCGAGACGCGGAACGCGCCGCGATGGATCAAACATTTGCTGCTGAGAAGGGCTGCTGCAATTTCTGCGATATCATCGGCATTCCTCGTGTATTTTTTCCACGTTATTACTGGCCGGGAAAATTGCCCGCGCGCCGGTCTCGTCCGTCCGCTCGGCGGAATGCAAAGAATTACGGTAACCCGCGCGCGCGCGCGCGCGCGCAAGACGTCCGATCCGATAACCGTTTACCGGTATCGCGTAATTGTCTTGACATTTACGGCACACGTCCATAAGTTATAACGACTCGCTTAATAGATTTTAATCCGCAGGGCCGGGGACCGAAATTCCATTATCCCACATCCGAGTTGCCGCAACCGAGTTACGTAGCTTCGCGAAAGCGCGATAGACCACTGTATTGCAGTTAAACTTGATTTACAATAATGTGCTCTGTAACATTAACAACCGTTAATGGTTATACATTGCTCCAATTATGTATATACGTCCAACGCGGTATCGCTTTATTGCGTCATCAGTCGGCCGTTTCGACTAATTCGAAACGTTCGTTGCACTCGCGGTCTCGCCGCCGCGCGGAAATGAAAGGTGAAAAGTCACGAGTCGCGTCGCGGACCAAGGCGGGCGCACCGCGAGCGGTCGCGCGGCCCGTTATCGCGCTCGCCGCCCGATCGATTAGCGGTCGTTTAATTATTCTCGACTGGCAACATCTACCCCACCCTCCCCCCGTCCTAAGACGCAAGGCGGGATTCATCTCTCGGCTGGGCTAGAACTCTCCGATATTTTTGTTGCTCCCGACATGCCCGGTGGGCGCTCTTTTGTGCCCTCCATGTTTAGGTAACTTTAATTATTCTTTGCCGGAGTTCCTTTCAACTTTCAAGTAACTTTCTAAGTAACTTAACTTAACGGGAACGCCCGCAACACACCGGCAGACCCGGAGGCCCGATGGCGATGCCTGGCATCCGCGTCAGAAATGTGGAGCATTTTTAGTATTGCCGTTCAAGCCCGCCCCCGTCATTCGCGCAATTACTTTACGTCTCAAACCGCACGAGACGACCCAAGCGAGACGACGCTCAGGATGCGCAGCCAACTCGCGCGGATCTGTGTGCGTACACGTGTACGAGCCGCTTGAACCACGTGTACGACGCGAAGCGAGCGCGAGCGTTATTGTCGCGCGTCTCGCCGTTGTCGCGGCTTTTAATGTGCATTTACGGACACGGCGCTCCTCCGACGTTTAATGGCATTTGTGGACACCGACGTCGCGGCACAATGCGCCATTAATGCCTCGATTATTAGCGCCTAGGTTGTTACTCCGTGTTTCCTTGCGCGCTGCTCCGCTCACGATCGCAATTCCCGCGTGCAATTCCGCGCGGATTCTTCTTCGGATCAGCGTGCACGAAACGAGAGCGTTATTCGATGTGCCCCGTTATTCGATGTGCCGCTTGATCGCACATCGCGACGTCTCTCATTGCGCGCGGACGGGCCACAATTTGGCGAATACGCTACCTACGAGAAAACGATATTGCACGCCAAATGGACGGAATTACCCCGATACAGTCAATCAATCAATAATCTGCACAAGATAAACATCAAATCGTTCGGATACACCGGCGTGTTAGGCATTCGCGGCCGGTTATTTGAGAAGCGCGGGATCATACGTCAAAATCGACGCATCGATTTTATCGATGGACAATCGGACAACTATCGCCGGAAATCACGTAATCACGTAATCACGCGCTGTTATCGCGCTGTTACTTGACCTCCTCCTGGCTCTCTCGAGTATCCGACTCGATCTGCGCGCGGCACGATGACGATGACGCGGAACGAGCATGCCGCTTCTTTCTTCGTCCGTCAGGCGTGACTCGCGCCTGCTCCATTTTTTCATTGGTATCTTCAGCTCGATCACAAAACGCCMCCCCCCCCCCCATTTTTCCAGATACCGGCAGGGACTCCCCGCCGGAACCCGCGCCGCCGGAAGTGCCGCCGCGTGGACCATCCCTGCACGCCACGCACACGTTGCGCAGCCAACAAAACCGGAACGGTTGCCTGCCGAACGCCGCGTCAGGAAACTTCGCCGTGCCAAGCGATCAGATGCCGAACGAGACGTACTCCGGTAAGTGATTGCACACGTCAGTTGAATCAGCGACCTTCGCTCATCAGCGACACGCGAGACCCGCGAGGCTCGCGACCAGGCTCGCGAGAGCTCGCGAGAGTCGAAAGAGATCTCCCCTTTAAACCGACGCGCACGCGGACGTATTTGTTCCTCGGCGCGAACGCGCTAGCACGCCGTGAGCGTTCCGTGAAAAGAGCAGTATAATGACAATCCAATCGTAACGCGATCCATTCCGCTTAAACCGCGCGGATATACCGCCGTGATACGGCGCCGGTTCAGTTTTCACCGGCGAGTGTTTAATTTGGTGCATGCTCCGGCGCCGATTATGTAGATGCGCAGATGCGCGAGTGCGAGAGCTCGCGGCGCGCGGCGGGGGAGGGGGGCGGGAGGTATCCGTTTAAACTAATGGAGTGTAGGAACGGGACGGGGGACGGGTTTGCATTAAAGCGCCCGTTAATTCATTGTAAATATACTCAGCGTATATTCGTTTCTCTATATTTCTATGTACATACCATTAGTATATTGCCGCGCATGCGCGCGCGCGCGCGCGCTGAACGTCGTTTGTACCGCTCGCTGACGATCCTGAACATCGGAGCGCGCCAAAGAGCGAGCGAGCGAGCGAGCGAGCGAGCGAACGCGAATGAGCGGGCGCGCGTGTGTGCACGCGGGGATTACACACGCGCGCGATTAACGTATACGGCTGCATTCGATTCACGTGCCGCTGCGCTAAACGCTCGCGCGCAATAATAGCAACGCGACACATTAACAAGCGCGATTACTCGTGCACGATGGTAGTTAATGAGGACCATCGACGTCGCGGTCGTCCGCGATGCATTTGCGATCGCGCTTCAATGCGGCGCGGCCGCTTTTAACGCGACGCGCGTCTCCGATCGCCGCGCGCGCGCCGTTTAATTATACTCGAGGGAGACGATGTCTCTCCCTCCCTCTTCCCCCTCCCCCCCCCTCTCTCTCTTTCTGTCTCTCTGTTTTTTACGATTGCAACGCGGGCGGTGTTTGCTGCGTCGTTTGGAATCCGGCGAGGAAAACGTCGAGTCGGGCACCGCGAGTTCGCGAGTCACGTGGCGCGGGAAGAGAGGGAAGAGAGGGATGCGTCAGGGACGCGCGTAAATCCGCGCGGTCTTTTATGGAAGCGGGACGCAACGCCGTCCGGCGCGCTCCATTTTACGCGGGATCACCCGGGAAATTTTACGACAAGCGTTTCGCCGGTATATCGGACGCGCGCGGTCCGGACTATGCTTACAGGGGAATTTATCGTAACGCATTCTCGATAATCCGCATCGTTTTAATGGAGCGCAAAGTCTGATCGCGCGCGTAGCAGCGGTTCTCCGGTGCGAGGGAAGCGCGCGATCTCGCGATTCGGCGGCCGCTCGTCGCGGCGATTCGACTAATTTTCGACGCGGATCGTTGCTGCAGACCATCCGACAGAGCCGGCCGTGTTGTTCGTAATGCATATCCCGGATATAATGCGACGGCTGTCGCCTGTCCGCGAGATTATTATTAGTCGCATCGCTCACGCGGCTGCGTGCGCGCGATAGCGCGACGACAGAGTCCGCACGTGCGCGCGCGTTGATCCCATTGTTTCGCTCTCGCCGATCCGATTCGTGTGCTTCGGCATTTACGGAATTTTACGAGCCTCTGACGGAGCACTTGCTCCGCGTACCGAGATAACGTCGTAATCGCGCCGCGGATCGAGCATCGCGACATTCCCGGCAAAGCCTTGCGGATTACCCGGCAGGTCAGAGAATTCACGTTACCTCCGGGGGATGCCTATGTCATTATCGTGCTTGAGCGGCCCGCGTATTTTTCCGCGTAAACTGGAAATTAGAAATAATTATTGTTGCACTTCGGGGAGCCGTGGCTGTCACGCGCTGCCGCGCATATAACTATCTCCCTCCCTCCATGGCTTTTCCGCGCGATGCGTTCATCGAAATTCACGCGCCTAAGTAACGGCGGATTGCTCTACGGGGATGAGAGCCCGTAACGCTTTCCCTGCAGCGACGAGCGCGATTACGAGTCGCGCGGACGGAGCTAACGATTCCATTAATCTCCCGTGCACGCTGCAACGCGCGCACGCGCGCGCGCGCGCAGATAAAAAGCTTCCGACACTCCGGAGTTCTCCGGAGCGCTGAGATACCGTGCGATACCTCTCGCAACGTTGCGAGACGAGGGATCGACGCCGAGCAAGGGGTAGCAAGAATAACGTAACTATTTACGGGAGGGAGTGCGCCGGGAGAAAGTCATGTAACGAACAGATTGGAGATGCACCCGGACTAAGTAAGTTAAGCGTACGGTTGGTTAATGACACTTCATAACTTCGCTCTAAGTACAAGTGGCCGCCCATAGTTCTGTAAAGTTTACAGGAGAGCGCACGCGAGCGGCTCTCACTCGCTCCTCGCCCGTCGAGGGAGGCATTTGCCGAGATAATTATGAATATAACTCCCGGACCGAGCTCGCTTGGCTGTCCGGCGGTTCCGCCGGTGCAACAAGACGTCGTCGCGGGACGCAACGCCGGCAAAACTTGCCATTGTTCTTGCTTTTTCCCGAGAGAGCGACGGGAAAGACCAGTGACCCTTCTGCGGTGTAACCCTGCCCCTCGCGATCGCGAATAAACATCCTTACCGCGGATTACCGGAGGAGCTCGAAGCCGGCGTTACTGCCTGATCGATAAAGCGAGCGAACGAGAGATCGCCGGCAGAATGAGAATAAATATGACGAGAGAGCGCGGCCACGAAAGACAGCGAAGCGCTCAATTGCGCGTCAGACGACGAGACGACGCTGCAACGAAGCAAAGTACCAAAGTACCGGCGATCGAGCTTCACGAGCGAATATATCGCGTCGCTTGATAATCCGACTAGACGCCGCTAGAATTGCGTCAAAACTAGACGCGAGGTCATTAACCGGCACCGTCCCGCCCGTCAGCGGAGGAAAGGAGGGTTGAGGGCTGAGAGACACCCCGTTATGCGGCACGTCGTCGCCCCGGCATCTCCGCGAAAAGTGCCACCCCGCGATATGACGCTTCAAAGGATCCCTTTAATCGTTTGGAGCTCCAACGGCGAATTTCTCCGGAGCGAGGCGTCTCCTCCACACGCGCCGAAACTTTCGCATCCCTTTCGCGGGATCAACTCGATCTACGGGCCGTTGTTTGCTCGCGCCCCGGCTACCGCGAGGGGAGACCGAACGGACGAAAGAGCGGGCAAATGTTTGCCTTCTTCTCGGCTATGTTCCTCGCTTTCTAATGTCTCGCCGTTCTCGCGCGGACATACCGCATGCGGCCGAGTGGACGGAAATTTTACTAGGGTAACCATTAGGGTCCGAGCTCGCGCGAACAAGCGGCGAGGTCGAGGCGCGGGTCGATCGGCTGACCGCCGAGACGATCGCGACGCGCCGTGCCTGCCCGGAATCGCTCTGTATTAATTACCGCCCCGCTAATTACTATTTATTGGAGAACCGGCGCGCATGCCAAGCCAATCTCGAGCCGAACTCGAGCCATTATCGGCCGCCTCGACCTAGTCGTTTCGTGGCAATCTCATTACGCTTGTCGTTACGATTACATCTCGCAGCGACGACGTCCGAAGAATCGCGATCTCTCTCCCTCCTTCCAATGCGCATCGATTCCCCTCGCCGTCGCGATCCTGGCCGATCCAGGTCGACCGCGGAACATCGTCCACGCACACGCGAATCGCCCGAATGAGCGGAACGGCTCTCGCTTATATCGCCGGAGGGGAGAGGCGGCAAGTTTTGCGATGACGATAACAGCGCGCCGTGAAAGATTGCCTTTAACCTATTGCGCGTTCGGCTCAAGGATGTGCAAGATACATCTCCGGCGATCAGCAAAACGAGCAGGCCGCCAACGAGAATATAATAGGACGCTCCTTCCACAATTTATGGAACGCTCTCCAAGGTTCCAAGGATTCAGGAGAGAGACTCGCGAAGGAGCGGGACAGCATGCAGCCTCATCTCGGCCGTTAAATTCTCGCTTTGCGCCAACGGAGCCGCGGCGTTTCGGCGTAGTCTCGCCGCTATTACGACCGACATAATCGCGGGACCAAATATTTAACTATCGCGAGTTCGAACGTCCGTGCAAACGTTGGTCCGGCCTGCATATTATTTGCGCTCATTTGAAAACGGCATTTAATTAGCGAGGGAGACGGAGGAGAGAGAAAAAGAACGTCTCGAGTTAAGCACGGCTGGATTTAACGTGGTTAGCTGCCTGAATAAGAAACGATAAGTTTAATATTTCACGGCCCTTCTGGTATATGATGCCATTGCATTATTCACAGTCCGCGATTCTGCTCGAGGAAATTCTATTTAATGGACCGCCACTTACGTGAATATTTTATCCGGTCATATTTTATTCGCAGGGCCTCGTCAAAGGAGAAGGACGCGTCAATTATCGGCGCTCTAGAGCGAGGCGATCATTATCGCGGCAATTATGCATACAAAATAGCGTTATGCATAATTGGAAATCCTCCCGATCCGCAAATTCATTATTGGCCCTTTTATCCTTTTTTTGTCCTCTTATCCGCCGAAAATCCGGCGCGGATGCGCTTCCATCCACATTTTCCCGGCCGATAATTTTTCCGGCGCGAGCGCCGGGCATCATTCGAGATTCGGCGAGCGCGCGCGGGAGGCCGACGTATCGTCGGCCACGTCGATATTCCATCTGTAGCTCAAGCAAGTTATTTCGGGAAGTAGCGTGAGATTAACTCGATCCCGCCAAACGGTCCGACCCTCTCAAAGCGGACAAACGCGACATCGCTGCCGCGCGCGCGCGCGCTTGCCCGCGCCACTTCGACCATGCGGAAGATAGATATGGCCGCTGGAATAAACATGGAACCGCGCGGAAGCCACTTCATATTTCAGAGTATCCGAGTGAACTTCTGTAACGGTGGACGCGCATTAGACAGACTAATCCCGCGGGTATAGGGCCCGCGCTAGTTTCGCGCAATTTCCGTCGTTCCTCCATCTACCGCCACCGCTGATTACCTACGCCGCATCCACATCCACCGGTTACATCGCCGTCCTCGTCCTCGTCCTCGTCATCGTCGTCGTCGTCGTCGTCGYCGTCGTCGTCGTCGTCGTCGTCGTCGTCGTCGTCGTCGTCGTCGTCGTCGTCGTTTTGCTTATTTCGCTTTAAATGGAGATATTTTGGTACGGCCGGTATTAAGGTCGCGCGGCCGGATGCGGACCGCGGGAAACCCCTCTTCAGGACGAGAGTGGGAGATGGCTAGCATTATTCTAATAAGAATTATAGCCCGATGATAAATATCGCTCCCAGGTGCTGCTTCGAACGCTTCTGCAGGCAGCTTCTCGGCAGCTCCCTCCCCCTCCTCCGGAAGGGATGCCGCCTCGGTTCGGCATCGATTATCCATTAGCGCGAGCGCGAACGTCGACGGTCAACGGATCCGCGGCGTTCTCTGCCGAATCTCCGAAACAACGGCGACCCGGTTCCCTTCAATCGGCGAGCGGGGTAGGGGAGGGTTATATTCATTTGTGCGCGGGGAATTCCCGAAGCGAGTCGGATTTCCGCTAGGCGAGGCCTAGCATGGGCGCCTTCTCGCGTGAGGCGTTTCTTCCTATAAATCCTTGCTCTTACCGCACTCGCTCCTCCCTCCTCTCTCTCTCTCTCTCTCTCTCTCTCTCTCTCTCTCTCTCTCTCTCTCTCTCTGTCGCGCTAACCCTCGTCCGCTCGCCCACGCTGTCGCCGCAGAGTTCCCTCATTGTGGTACCAGGCGGCATAACTCAAACTGTCCTCGTGGTACCGATGCGAGGCTCGGATTTAACGCGAGATCTTATCGCACGGACAACAATAGCGCCGCTGCCCGAGAGAACTGAAATACTTATCGTCCCTTGGCTCGGCGCTCGCCCGGGAATTTATAACATGTCCGCGGTACGGGAATCCCCTCCCCCCTCCTTCGGTCCGTGTTGGCGCTATCGCATTAGGAAATTTTCGTCTCATGCGGATACGCGGAAGGGACTGTTCGATACTCCGCTCGCGATGCGTCCGAGCGATAAAGACAATCGTTTAATAGATAAAACTAGACAGASASACACACRGAGAGAGAGAGAGAGAGAGAGAGAGAGAGAGAGAGAGAGAGAGAGAGAGAGAGAGAGAGAGAGAGAGRGRGAGRGAAAGGGAGGGACGGGGGGAAATGATCAACAAAAGTTAACAACGTTAACAAGGCGAGTGTTCTTCTGGGATGATCGTTCCCTGGTCGCCGTTGGGAAAAAGAGATCGGCAGCGTTTTTTAATTGAAAAACGCATGTAATCCCGCGCGCTGCGTGACGCCAGAGACCGCCAGCAAGTTTCGCTGGCCGCGAGTGTTTCGCGCACATGCAGCCCGCGATGTAAAATGTAAATTCGGCCGACTCGGAAGGACGCACTCGCCGGATATTGGATGGAGCCCATTTATAAATATGCTCATCGAATCACGGTCATTCGACGAACGCTCGCGCGATCGGTAAAACCCGCGACGGCATAAATGCAAAGCACGAACTCAACGGCGCCGCGGCCCTTCTACGCGGGTTATACGAAAATACCGGCCGGGGAGGGAGAGAGTGGGAGGTCAGCCGCACTTAATGCCACATTTAATGCGGCGCGCTTACGCGCCGCGATTATCGAATTTACGCCTTGAATCGAATATTAGCTTCCGGAAAAATATTGCAGCGACGGAGCGCCCACTTTCGGCTGAAAGCAATTTTCAGCTTAAAGGCTTCCGCGGCTTTTATGGCGCCGATATATTTTTCCAATAATATCTGTACGCGCGGACGACTGCCTATGGCGCGGCCGGATAGCGCGGGAAGGAACAGGAGGAGGAGGAGGAGGAAAGAGAGAGTCCGCTCGCGGAACGCGTGGAAACGAGATGGACTAGTTTACAATCAAAATCCAAGCGGCGAAGCGGACTCTTAAGCAACCTCCACCCACGCGGTTAAAAGTGAAATCCAATTTCCGCTAACGGAGACTTTTTCTTAATATAATAACCAACTTCCGAGGCTTCCCGCGCTGCTCCCCGCGGAAGCTCCGATATTCCGCGTAGCCGCGGACATTCAGAATACGCGATAATCCAATTTCGATGGATAAATTAACGGGCAAGACGCTCGCGTCGCCCGCTTCGCGATTCGCTGCGCGGGAGAAACGAGAACAAGGCCGAAGGATCGCACGCTCGGATGTAAATCGGGCGAAATGAGCGTGTACGCGACGTAAATGTGCCGTGAGACTCGCCATTTAGCGAAACGGGACGATCGGATTCGCGCGAGCTCGCGCGCCACTTGAGCCACTTTCGCCGTGTTCGTGTTATCATTGTTAACGCTCAACTCACGTTGTACTCGAATCGTCGAGAATCTCGCGGCCATGTTCAGCCAGATGTTCAGCGATATGTTTGATCGAGGCTCTGATTTCCGCGGAATACGAAACGGCGCAGCGTTGAAGACGGAATGTCGAAGATGTTCGAGAAACATGAGTCCTGACACGAAAGGGACCGGAAAAGATTCGCCTAGTAGTTGACTCGAGATCAGAGATTCGAGATTAGAGACAGGAATTCCAAGCTTGCCACGTGCTCGTCGAGCACGATCGACACGGCACGAGAAAGGACATGAAAACGCGATGAAGAACGCTCTCGCGTCAACGCGATCTCTCGCGTCGGATATTAAGAGCGCGGGATAATTATTTTTCGTCGCGAGAATAGCGGAATGACTATCCCGTTCGTTAAAACGCCTTCATAAATGCTACGTATGGGGCAACGAAAAGCCCCGAGGCTATAGAAAACTCACTTGGCTTGTCGGAGAACATTAATTTTCATTAACGCCGCTACCACCGCCGCCCGATGAAAGCAATCATCCCCACGTTCGCTGTTTTTTATCTGAAAGCGTGTGTAGAGCGCGTTTCTCCCTTCTGGCATGCGATCGTTTTATAAATATCTCGATAATAAACAACATTTATTATTAAACCGACGAAAATTTCAGATTGCCCGCCAAACTGTCGCCAATTATCGATCGCCATTAAAGCAATCATTGTTACGCATCGGAAGCAATTCCGCAATATCATCAAAGAATCAGAACTGCAACGTCAAGCCTGCGCGCGCCCGCGCGCATCGATCATGTCGCGTCAATTTTGCAGAAAGCTTCGCGTGGCGTTCGCCCGCCAATTTTCGCGATAGCGAAAATTACATTAGTCAGCGCGAACCGATGACGCGACATTAACAATTTCGGAGTCGCGAATGCGAATCGGGCGGAAAAAAAAAAGAAAATCGAACGAAGCGAATCGAACAAAGAAATGTTCGTTAATCGCCTGCTGCGATAAGCGGAGGAAGTCACGTCAGATCGACCAAATAGTCGCTGTTTCTCTCTTTCTCTCTTTCTCTCTCTCTCTCTCTCTCTCTCTCTCTCTCTCTCTCTCTCTCTCTTCTCTATCCTCTATCGCTCTCGGCCGCCCGTCATTTGCATCGAGATCGCTGCGCGATTCCGCGAGCG
>JAHMML010000010.1:0-46593 GCA_020341155.1 Eciton burchellii
CCGTAAATGTTCATACCTGGTCTTTATTGATCATGTTAAGACCTTCTACGCCATTTTTAGTGGGTTTTGGGCTTTTTCAGCATCTCGTGCCACATATAGCGAAACCCGACGTATCATCACAAACTTGGGCAGAACGGGGTACAATAGGCAAATTTGAGCAAAATTGATCATTCTAGGCCCGAATTAGGCATATGGGACCATTAGTGGCCTCCTYAGTCCATATTCCAGAAATCYTGTCTCAGRATGCCCTTAATCGCCAAACCTRGCACACGGTAACAGAGGTTCTCGAAGTTGCACATACTGTTATRCTATTGGTCAAACTCGATGTTTCTAATCGTATTGGACCATAGAAGAGCGTTGCAGGCCATGATATTACAGAATTAGCCACATTAGTGCATGTTTGACATTCTTCGTCAGAGTGTGTCACTCAGCTTCAAACCTGTGCCATTTCACCAAAGACGCTCTGAAGTGGCAATTTCGGGGCCAACATACCCGTAAATGTTCATACCTGGTCCTTATTGATCATGTTAAGACCTTCTACGCCATTTTCGTGGGTTTTGGCCTATTTCAGCATCTCGTGCCACGTATAGCGAAACCTGACGTATCATCACAATCTTGCGCAGAACGGGCAATATTGAGGCAAATTTGCCCAAACTTGATCATTCTAGGCCCGAATTAGGTATATGGGACCATTAGTGGCCTCCTTAGTCCATATTCCAGAAATCTTGTCTCAGKATGCCCTTAATCGCCAAACCTATAACACGGTAACAGAGTTTCTCGAAGTTTCACATACTGTTATGCTCTTGGTCAAACTTGATGTTTCTAATCATATTGGAACATAGAAGAGCGTTGCAGGCCAGGATATTACAGAATTAGCCACTTTAGTGCATGTTTGACATTCTTCGTCAGAGTGTGTAACTCAGCTTCAAACCTGTGCCATTTAAACAAAGACGCTCAGAACTGGCAATTTCGSGGCAAACATAGCCGTAAATGATCATACCTGTTCCTTCTTGGTCATATTAAGACATTCTAGGCCACTTTTAGTGGCTTTTGCTCTATTTTAGCATCTCGTGCAACGTATAGCGGAACCTGACGTATCATCACAATCTAGCGCAGAACGGGCTACAATGGGGCAAATTTGCGCAAAATTGATCATTCTAGGTCCGATATAGGCATATGGGACCATTAGTGGCCTCCTTAGTCCATATTCCAGAAATCTTGTCTCAGGATGCCCTTAATCGCCAAACCTAGCRCACGGTAWCAGAGGTTYTCGAAGTWGCACATACTGTTATGCTATTGGTCAAACTTGATGTTTCTAATCATATTGGACTATAGAAGAGCGTTGCGGGCCATGATATTACAGACTTAGCCATTTTAGTGCATGTTTGACATTCTTCGTCACAGTGTGGCACTCATCTTCAAACCTGTGCCATTTCACCAAAGACGCTCTGAACTGGCAATTTCGGGGCCAACATACCCGTAAATGTTCATACCTGGTCCTTGTTCATCATGATAAGACCTTCTACGTCATTTTTAGTGGGTTTTGGGCTATTTCAGCATCTCGTGCCACGTATAGCGAAATCCGACGTATCATCACAAACTTGGGCAGAACTCTCTACAATGGGGCAAATTTGCGCAAAATTGATCATTCTAGGCCCGAATTAGGCATATGGGACCATTATTGGCGTCACAGTCCATATTCCAGAAATCTTGTGTCAGGATGCCTTTAATCGTCAAACCTAGCCCACCTAGCCCAGAAAGATTCTCTAAACTGCAGATACTCTTATGCTATTGATCAACCTAGATGTTTGTAATCATAGTGGATCATAACAGAGCACTGCTGGCCTTATTATTCCAGAATTGGCCATATTAGGGCATGTTTGATATTCATCAGAGTGTGTCACTCAGCTTCAAACCTGTGCCATTTCTCCAAAGATGCTCAGAAGTGGCACTTTCGGGGCAACCATAGCCATAAATAATTATACCTGGTCCTTGTTTATCATATTTAGACCTTCTAGACCATTTTTATTGGCTTTTGGACTATTTTAGCATATCGTGCCACGTATAGCGAAACCTAACGTATCATTCCAATTTTGGGCTGAACTGGCCATAATGGCACAAATTTGCACAACATTGGTCACTGCAGGCCCTAATTAGGCATAGGGGACCATTAGTGGCGTCCTCAGGCCATATTCCACCAATCTTGTCTCAGAATGCCCAAATCACCAAATGTAGCTCACGGAAACAGAGGTTCTCGAGACTGCAGATACTGTTATACTATCGGCCACACTTGATGTTTCTAATCATAATGGACCATACATGAGCATTGCTGGCCATAATATTCCAGATTTGGCCATATTGCGGCGTGTTTAGCAATCTTCAGTAAAGTGTGTCACTCTGTTTGGAATCCTAGGCATTTCCCAAAAGTTGCCCAGAATTGAAAATTTCGGGATAAACATAGCCTGTAATGATCATGCCAGTTCCTTATTCATCATATTAAGACCCTACAGGCCAATTTTCGCGGCTTTTGTACTATGTTAGCATAACGCGCCGCGTATAGCAAAACCTGATGTATCCTTTCAATCGTGAGCCGAACTTGCCTTAATGGGGCAAATTTGCCCAAAATTGCTCATACTAGGCTCTAGTTACGCATATGGAACCGTTAGTGGCGACATCAGGCCATATTCCCCCAATCTTGTCTCTAAATGCCCTAAATCGCCAAATGTAGCACACGGTAACAGAGGTTCTCGAAAATGCAGATACTCTTATGCTATTGGTCGAACTTGATGTTTCTGATCATATTGGACCATATGAGAGCATTGCTGGCCATGACATTCCAGAATTGGCCATATTAATGCATTTTTGACATTCTTCGTCAGAGTGTGTCACTCAGCTTCAAACCTGTACCATTACACCAAAGATTCTCCGAAGTGCCAATTTCGGGGCAACCATAGCCGCAAATGATCATACCTGGTCCTTGTTGATCATATTAAGATCTTCTAGACCATTTCTAGTGGCTTTTGGGCTATTATAGCATATCGTGCCATGTATAGCGAAACCTAACGCATCATTCCAATCTTGGGGTGATCTGGCCATAATGGGACAAATTTGCCCAAAATTGGATATACTAGGCTGTAATTAGGCATATGGGACCATTAGTGGCGTCCTCAGGCCATATTCCACCAATCTTGTCTCAGATTGCCCCAAATCGCCAAATGTAGCACACGGTAACASAGGTTCTCGAAACTGCAKATACTGTTATACTATTGGCCAAWCTTGATGTTTCTAATCATAATGGACCATATGTGAGCATTGCTGGCCATAATATTCCAGAATTGGCCATATTAGGGTATGTTTGACAAACTTCGTCAAAGTATGTCACTCAGATTCAAATCTGTGGCAATTCTCCAAAGTTGCTCAGAGCTGGYAATTTCGAGGCAAATATAGCCGTAAATGATTATACCTGGTCCTTGTTGATCATATTAAGACCTTCTAGACCATTTTTAGTGGCTTTTGGACTATTTTAGCATATCGTGCCACGTATAGCGAAACCTAACGTATCATTCCAATCTTGGGCTGAACTGGCCATAATGGGACAAATTTGCCCAAAATTCGTCATACTAGGCTCTAATTAGGTATRTGGGATCATTATTGGCGTCCTCAGTCCATATTCCACCAATCTTATCTCAGAATGCCCTAAATCGCCAAATCGGAGAAGCCGACACGCACGTGTGCGTATTCGGATCAGCACAAAGGACAACTGTGAAGGAAACCGTTGACACCCGCGTTGATGTGATTCGTCCGGATCGAATAATCATATGTGACGATTGGCCGATAACCCTGAAGTAGGACGCCGCTTTTTAGTATATAAAGGACGAGAGACAAGGCAGAACCAGAAGAAACCTGCGAAGCTACAGGGATCGATCGGCCTATCGATAAGAGTTGTACCAGTGTGAAGTAGAATAAAGAATCTTATTACTTCTTGTTCCATCAACCTGGCGTCGTAAACCCATTCATTTAATATTCAACATCATGTAAGGAATATATAAACCCCGCTCTATTTCCTACAAACTTGGGCATTCAGCCGGGATCATTTATATTATCCTACATAATCGAATGGCACGGTTGAATATAATCTTTTTCCTGATTGTTATTAAATTGTTGGTTTCGTTTTACGCGTATTTATACCCAAAATGCTGTTATGCTGAAAAAATGAAGAATTTTTGAATTTACACAGAAAAAAAGGAGAAAGAATACAAAGAAAGAAAAAGATATAAATATTTTGTAGCTATCGTAAATATATACATCGCGAGAATTATAATGAGAAAGCGAATCGCCTATAACTAAGTTAATACAATGCAAACCGAATTGTATCATGCTGTACTATATACCATGTATTATAATATGACATATTAACTTGTTCTACTGAATAGAGCAGGATGTTACTTGTTGCGCGATTTAGATTATTATTTAGATTATTTACCACGTTGGTTAAAGAGAAGAGAGAATGTGTTTGAACGCTCTTCACTACCACTAACTTGCAACATAAATATATGATATATGTATATAATTCTTTGTTTAGTGGTTGTCAAAAAACAGAAGAAAAGTATATCGTGGTACGAAACTATATTATTTGCAATATATGTAACAATGTATTATATGAACGAGGAAGGGAGATGTAACTCTCAGATATATTGTTGTATAAATAATACACAATAACGCAACAACAAGCATCAATAGTATACTTGTACATAAGATATCATTCGCGTTTTTCTATATTTTGTTACGAGTCTCTTTTTTAAACTGATACAATATAGATAAATTGTAAATATAATATATATTGCATGCGAGACGTATCTATCGCAAAAAGCATCCACGAAAATCTATTTTACTTGAATGTGTAATTTCACAGGAGGCTTACTCGGAAACTTAGCCCGAAAACGGGCTTTCAACGGGCTAGGATGTATCCGCGTGCCAACCGAGATAGCAGTTCAGTTTCGTACACTTCCATTCACTCATTCGCGTGTGTGTACAAAAATTCGAACTCGTTTGGCATTAATTATGTGTAATTATGTGAACTTGATACTATTTAACTTGATACTATTTAATTAAGTACATTTATTGAATATCATACAATATTTCTGTGGGTTCATAAATACACTAACGTGATGTGCTCCATCCAACAATGAAACTTCAATATTATTGTTATCCTTCTAAAGAAAAATTCTAAGGGATCGTTTTCTCCTTTTTTCCTCCTGCTGCTAATTTTGTATATAATCATTGTAAACTTTCGCTTCGCTTGTTTCACTATAAATGTTACGAACGAGTTCACGAAGAGACACGTATATACCGGTTATTTAAATAAGAAGAAACGCAGGGTTGCTTGCAAAAATTCTGTAAATCTGATATATAGCATTCACGTGTAGACAAAGAAAGAAATATATATATTATACATATATTTGAGCAAAAAAATAGAAGGGAAAGATAGTTTTTTGCAAGTAACCACAGAATCACAGCATTGCCTTATCATGGTGTCTTAAGTAATATCTGACTGATGACGAAAAAGATTATAACTAGTCTTTTAATTGTCGATAACCATTATGTATTGCTTGCTGCCGAAAGCCGCATGGAGGGAGGTACTCTTTCATCAGAGAGTTACGTGGAGAGTAAATAATCTTTAGCCTACTATATCTCTAGCCTACTATATCTCTAACAAATAATACTTTCATACATTAATTGTACAAAATTATTTTACGATCAACAATAAACGAAAAAGTGAAATTTGATTAGATAATAATTTATCTCGACTCTCCTACATACACGCAACTTACAACGAATAATTAATATAATTACTTCTATTTCGATTAATTCTTTGACTGAGATTGGTACATATACTTTGTACAATGTAATAAATTAGAAATTAGATATCACGCAAATAAATTATTACTTTTAAATCAAATTAATTTACACATGAAAAAAAAGGAATATATATATAAATATATATTTTTCAAAAATATATAATGACAAATGTAAAAATATGTAATGCAATACACTGAATCATCTGAAATCATCTGAAAAATTTATTATCATTGCACATAATTCGTTATCGGATTGATTTGTAAGATATAAGCTTTTTCTCTTACATCTATATTAATATTTTTATATTAATATATTTTTCTTCCTTACATTTATATCAGTGCCAAGATAAAATCATCTTTAAGAATATTGAAAAAATTCATGCCTAAAAAGATACATATCACAATTATTTCGTAATTTATAATTCCTAAATAATAATGTAATTATAATATTTATTTCTTTATAGAATATATTTACGATTTCTATAATAGAATTTCGTTATATTTTGTTAATATCTTAAGCTAAATCTATTATTTTCTAATATATTTTTTTGATCGATTTGAGAATATCGACTATTAAACAAGCTCTGCATTATAATATCTATATAGAAGTACAAAGTATTCAATACAATATTATTCAAATATTATATTTATAAATACACATATGTAAACATTGCATCTCGAGTTATTACGCTATATACTTCCTTTCCTAATATAAATATAAGATCTACAGCTCTACAATGCTCATCTGAGCACGATTAGATAAAAAAGATTAGATAAATCTTGAGTCGTGGACTCAATTGGATTTTTTGCATTGCAATATTTCTTTAGCATTGCATATATTTAAAAAGTGAAAATAATTAGCAATCTGTATTTGTATAATCAAAAAATACTCCATATTTCAATAGTTCAAACGATAATATCAATATCAAATAATTTTTTTATTAATTTTGTAATTATTTATTTTCTTTAATTTGTGAAAATTTGAAGAAATTTTCATTATAGCATAGTTTTAGCATGATGTTGCATCCAATGAAAAACAAAAATAAGTTATTTAAACTCTTAAAGTTCGTTTTCGTTAAATAAATTATTTTAAATTCAAATTTAAATCAAATATCGATTATGTATCGAAAGATAAATATTGACTTAAGTCTTATTTAAATATAAATCATGATTATGAATATCGACCTAAATATTATTATAGTAACATCGCTACTTTTTCTATTGCACGCATATTCTTTGTATAATATGATATAACCTTCATTTCGTCTTCCGCTTTTCGCGATAAGCGGTGCAGTTCTCAGATAGTGGAGTAATGAATATAGTATTTGGTTAAATTATACTGCCAAAATGGAGATATTCGTAAATTATATGGAAAAACATATGCTTGGTGCAATTCTATGGTCAATATGGATTTTATACTTTTGGAATCTTTATTTAAATCTGCGTCAGGTAAATCAGTCATTTTAACCTTTTACAGTTTATATTGATAAAATCTCTTATTATAAAAAGATTCTTATTATAATAAAAATAGTTAAACTATAATATATAATATTCTTGCAGAGTTATTAATGATAATAAATATATGTGATAATGAATATATTATTTATATTATCTATTACATTTGTATGCATATCTATAATTTCCTCAATTTTTAATATTTCTAACATTATTAATTATACAATTCACATTAGTAGTCAGAAATTTAATTGTAATTTAACAATTAATAAAAGAGATAATTTGATTTATATATTATCAATAATTAATATTAATTTTTTGTTTACATAAATAATACAGAGAACATTAATGCAGCGGTTAATTGATTTACCAAAATCTGTTGAGAATTTAATGACTAAAGATGTATATGATAAGGCTCGTGCTTATGCATTGGATAAAAACAGCTTTGGTATCATACAAGATATTTATTCAAAGATTTTTAATACAGTAAGTATTATATAAATATACTTATATATTAATATATTGTTACATGAAACAGAAGGAATGATTATTGTTTATTTCTGTATATATTATATAACATAATATTCTTATCATTTACAGTTAGTCTTAGTAGCTTTTGGCTATTACTATACATGGCAATGGAGTATTGAAATAGCTAAGTATTGTGGTATTAACGAAGAGAATGACATACTATTAAGTGCAATATGTATGTTCATTATAAATGTTATTTCCCACATAATTAATCTGCCATTGGTAATATACGAAATTTTTGTTTTGGAAGAGAAACATGGTTTTAACAAACAGGTAAAATTTGTCATGCAATATTTTTCCTAATATTTATTATATATTTATCATAATATTTTCATATATTTTTCAGAAGATAAAATATATTGTATTAAAAAAACCATCCTGGTCCAATGAATATTAATATCTATTTTTCAGACAGCTGCATTCTTTGTCAAGGATGAGATAAAAAAATTTGTTGTATCCCAAATTATCGCGTTACCTCTTCTATGCGGTATGATATGGACTGTGAAACACGGTGGCGACTATTTCTTCTGGTATTTATGGTTGCTGTCAGTGGTAGTCTCGTTATTCATGATGATCCTATATCCGGAAATAATCGCACCATTATTTGACAAATATTCACCATTACCTGAGGGCGAACTAAAGCAGAAGATTGAAGAATTGGCAGATTCTTTGAAATTTCCGTTATACAAATTGTTTATAGTCGAAGGCTCTAAGAGATCGTCACACAGTAATGCTTATTTGTATGGGTTTTACAAATACAAGAGGATTGTGCTCTTTGATACTCTGATCAAGGGTTACTGCAAGAAAGATGATTGCGATGCTGACAAAGATAGTGGTTGTGAAACGGACGAAATACTGGCGGTACTTGCACATGAACTGGGTCATTGGAAGCATAATCATACTCTGAAGGGATTTTTGCTCAGTCAGGTATAAGTCTGTAAAAATGTTTCGAAATTACATTCTATTTTATTTCGTGATTACTTAATAGTCATAGAAAATGTTGTTTACTCTCTTTCTTTTTTATATGATTATTATATCTATCATATCTAGCAAGATATTGACCAAAAGAATTTTTTTTCCAGATAATAGTTGTAGCTAATTTTGTGATGTTCGCAAAACTCTTACGATACACACCAATGTATATCGCTTTTGGTTTTACTGATTCTCAACCTATTTTTATTGGACTAATTATAGTAACAATGTATATTTTAATACCTTTGAATACGGTAAGTACGCAGCAACTGTTATTATATATCCATTTTTCTATGATATGATTCTTATATTATATACTTATATTATACTTATATTATATATTAGACAATTTTATAAAAAAGAATATATTTATAAGAATACATTAAAATTTCTCATAATTTCTTTTTAGGTGTTTAGTTTCATTAGCGTGGTAATCAGTCGAAATTTTGAATTTCAAGCAGATGAATTCGCTACGAAATTAGGACGTGGGGAATTTTTAAAGGCAGCTCTGTTAAAATTACAGAAAGATAATCTAGGATATCCCTTGTTCGACAAACTTTATTCTAATTGGCATCATTCGCATCCACCTGTGATCGAGCGATTGGAAGCGATAGATAAAAAAAAATGAATCACTTTTATCTTGCAGCTTAAAAAATTTTCAATAATTAATTTACATATCTAAAAGAAGATAATGATTGGAAGATAAATGATTTGGAATTTATTTCACATTATTCAAACTATTTTTTTACACGTTATGCATTTCTTTTGTTTTTATTACTTTGCGCTATTTAATTGAACAGATTTTCAAGCTTGAGATATATGCTTCCTATGACAAATAACGTTATTATTATAATGTTAATGATATTTAACATTAATTTTTAATATTTGTCCTTATAATCTATTCCAAATAGAATAATGATTTTTAATGGACTTTCTCGTTATTTAATGTTTTTATATATTATACATTATAATATATTCATCATCTTTTCTTTTTTTTATAACGCAGATAAATCATTAATATGTATAAATATCTTTTTTCTGTACTATGCTTATATCTTTAGCAATCTTTCTTTTAAATAATCATGATTTTGTATTTATCAAATTCAAGAGGATTAAGAATTATATTTTTCTTTTCAAAGACAAAAAAACGAAATCGTCGTTATATCTTGTATGTTTTATTGCATTTATCATTGAAATTATGAGCTTCGCTATTAAGTCATTTTCTATCATACATGCGTACATATATAGATACATATATACATATACATATATATATATATATATATACGTATACATATGTCGTATAGGTTCTAAATGTCATTATGTATTTGTGAATATAATAAACATAAAATATAAATCCTGATACTGATATTTGTTATTTTATTAAATTTACTATTATTCTTACTGGGAATTTGTAAAAACATCACTCTTGTGAATAATCCACATATTTATTCTTATATTAATAGGCATTACAAGTTTTTTCAATAATAATGCTAAACGCATAATGAAGAGAGATATACTATTCAAAACCTTCATAATATTAATATAATTCAATTATTCACAATATGATACTGCGAAGAAGATAATGTATCTCATCTCACTACTTCTATATAGTGACTATTTTTACTATTCTCTGTGCAATTTATGTATAAGTATATGAATCTAGTTATCTACACTATGCACAGTGAACGGTAAAGCTTGTATCTTATGTTTAATGTTAAATATGATATTACACACAAATGTGAATGAAGAAAATAGAGAGATATATGCATATCGATTTTTGTTATGTTATGTTAGTTACAAAAATAAAAACTTAAGACCTCTACAATATTCTGCAGTATATAAATTGCAATTAGTTTGCTTATAATATAATCTATTTTTACATAGAAGTATATATATATGTATATATATGTATGTATGTGTATATATATACATATATATATACACGCGCGCACACATATACATACATATATGTATGTATGTCCAATAAGCTCGATTTTGGCTTCATTACGTATTTTCAGCCTGTGGGTATACCGAAAGATGATTTATATTAAGCATAGCATGAATTAATAATGATTTAATCTTGTCTAAAAGCATTCTCGATCAGATACATTATCTCATTCGCGACACAAATCTATGTTATATTATTATTGTAATTTATTACAAAATAAAAGATAAATTTGAAATCCATAGTTAAAATAACTAAAATAAGAAGAAACAATGCTTAAATAATTATCTTGCTTTCCTAAATAACTGTTGCTAAATATTAATTATTTAGGAAATGTAATACATAATACATCGAAATTATAAAATTTTAAATCTTATATTCCACATAGTGGACTTTTGCTTATGATTATGAATTATTTTTATATATTTCATCTAAAGCAATGGAAAAACGTTAACGCAAGTTTGTTGACAGTCTAAACATACCCGTGCATATCATATCATTAATTTCTTGTGCAATTAATATCACAAAAATAATTGTAAATTATCGATACTTACCTATTTATATATCAGCAGTTTCATATTATATATTGATATATTTTTTATACAATATGATCTCGAAAAGATGGAGTGGAAAATCAATATTCTTCATAATTATACAACTAATTAAATTTTAAGCTAAAGAAAAAATCGTAATGATTTATCAGATATTTTTCTTTTTTTTCCAACTTTTCTGAACCATTCTGTATACAGTTTATCTTTATACATATCTTTTTTGCATGCATGCTCTTATTCGATTAAATAATTAATAACTATTTTCTAGATACCTGAGTATCAATAACAATGCTAACATAGGTTCTTAAAATTAGAAATATTAAAATGTATTAAAACTCTATTTTGCAACAATTTTATGATATTATTCAATCGATTATTTGCCTCCTGGAATCTTATCAAGGGAATGAAAATTTTGCATATAAATGAAAAATTTCATAAATTTTGAACCATTCTCTTGAAATTATTATACATGAAATAATATATTATTATTTCGTATTTAAACTTAAAAAACATTATTTTTATTATATTTATTACATTTAATCGTATTGAAAATTGCTGGAAGACATGTCGAAGAGCATCTCTATTATTTCTTGGGATATGACTTAAAATGATAGTAAAAATATTATTTCTCTGCTAGTCTCATAACTTATGAAATTTCATATACATAAATTAGATAAACAATTATTATAAATATGAATAAACAACATGTAAATTTAGAATCGTACAATCTTTATAATGAAAGTATACATTTCATAGATATACATGACTGAATATTAAAATTTATGAAATTTTTCAGGCAATCTGTCTTCAAAAAAAAATTGTTAAATTCTTGTAATATTTTTCTTAAAGTAAATAAGGAATTAATTACATGTTCAAATATTCGCTATATCATTATATTAAATATTCTGAATGTAATGAATGTAATGTTCTGAATGTTAGCAATTGTTGTCAATATGCATAATAATTTTCTTTTGTTAATTTTCATACATATTATTTTAAATATTTTATATTATAAAGAATTTAATCAGATATGAAAACATAGCGTTTCATATTGTAAGAAATTTAAATTTTATAAATATTTTTTTAAAGAATTAAAATATTCTTGAATTTTTTCCGTTCTGAAGAGACAATATTTAACATAATAAAATATAATTCATTTTAAAAATTCTCAACCTTTGATATCTCATCAACTTCAATCTGCGATTATTTAGTTCTGATATACGCACAAAGAATGTAGTGCCGCGCACCACTCCAAGTTTGCTCGTTTTGATTTATACTTTTCAAGCTTGTGATTAATGTATATATATATTGGAAGCGAACATAAATCATATATTGAATAATAATTTTTTGTCACAATAATTCTTCACTTGTATCTTAAAAATCTCGACATTGTTTTATGATAATTGGACTGTAAATATACAACAAAGTTAATTGAGAAAACAGTACGTGATGTGAATATAACCAAGTGCTAATACATTTGTTGTCTGCATAATATAGTTTACAATATTACTATATTGATATATGGTACTGAAATACCATACATCAAGATATTACGGAACTTCTCTATAAAATAGAGAAATAAAATATGAACATCATGTCTTGAAATTTACGATAAGTACCAGCATTCTACTAGTGAAAAAGAACATTCGTAAATTTGTGTTTATGTTCATTAAGTATACGCTCTTAAATACATAATTGCTTTTTATCCATAGAATTTGCATATATGAATACACGATAATAAAATGAAACTTATAGTAAAATAAGCTCGAAGCAAAAGAAAAGGTATACATGCATTCTAACGAAAAGATATTAAACATTGTCATTATATACGCGTCAAAATAATGTTTCATTTTTCATATTAACGGTTCTTTAGAAAGTCTATCACGATTCTTTCTTAACAATCCAGTTTTTATTTATCATTAAAGGCGCAAAAGTGAATATTTTAATATTACGTTTCAATCAATCAAAGAATCGGTTTAGTTGACGAGTCCAATGATTATAAAATAATTGGACATTTCAACATTGGAAGTTGTCATTAACACAAGTCATCACATCTTAATTATTAGCAATTATTCTAATCGTTAAAGTTACACAATAATTAATTAAATGTGTAGTATATGCATCGACGGGCTTCGTCCTGGAGTGGTGCGGGCCAATATAGCGGCCAAGCAGTGGCTCTCTTAATATCATCTTAGTCACATTCCTCGACTAATCGTATGTGAAAGTAATTATGAACAGTACCTTGCACTTGTCACTCAGTTTGAGCGCAAGCACGTGTCTTCCATCGCTGCGCCGTGCAATACGTGCGTACGTGAACACAGGAACCAAGTTGTCTGTACGTGTTGTTTGTGTATAACATATTGGAAGCGCGTATACGCGCACGGAATCCGCCGCATTTTTCGCTTCGCAATCACTCCTATTCTTCTATTTAAACGAATTATCTTAAATCCTTTTATGCAAAATAAAATGAATTTATATCGCGTGTCAACCGAACAAATTATCTGAATCATTTAGATGCAGCGAATCTGAGAAAATAATCTTGTATCATTATCTAATAATGGACGAGAGATTAATCAAGAAAAAAAAAAGAAAAAAAATTAAAGAAAGAAATATTCTGTAGTGTGTTATATATATGTCTTTCTATAAATGCCTAGAAATATAATCCGTATATTATACACTTGTGGATTTAATTTCATCATTCTCATTTTGTCGTGATCGGGAACCACGCGTGCATCGCGGATAATAACAAGGCCATGTTTCTTTTGTTATCAAAGACGTTATATATAAAATATTTATTCTTTTTTATTCTTTGATTGAGCAATGGCAATCAGCACATTCGTTTTCATTTGTCATGCTAGGAAAATATAAAAGTATTTACAATTGAATAAATTAATCTTTACCTAGTAAACATGAGTTAAGATGCTCATGCTGTACAGTACCCGATAGATAATTCGAAATTAACTACACAGGAAAGTCCTTAATAAGGCTACAAAAGAATTAAGTGCTATCTCGTATAGATGGCAATGATAGAATTCAATCGAATATATCTATGTATGTATATATACATATTACCCTATGCGATTGTTATCGAAAATGAAAAGTAAAAAAAAAGAAAGAAAAGTAGATTACCGTAAATGAATTTCGTTAAAAAATTGGAAAACAATCCTCTGTATATATACATTTACTCGGATAAACAGGTCCTGTGTTCACTATCACAGCAATTATTTAAGCAGCAGATTTCGGTTGGGAAGAAATCTTGAGACTTACACGAATCAACAATTGAATATGATCTGATGATTGAAAGATACTCAAAACAGCTCACTGGACACAACTGCTGCCCCACCACTCCAAAGTACGATAACTCTGAGTCCATAAAATCGATTCGTTCTCACTCTCTCTCTCTCTCTCTCTCTCTCTCTCTCTCGCTCTCTCTCTCTCTCTCTCGCTCGCTCGCTCGCTCGCTCGCTCGCCCTTTCTCTGCAGTGTGACTCTATGTACATCGTATCGATTTAAACGATATTTTACACGAATCTACCTGAAGATTCTCTATACTTTACTTTGGTAGTTTTCCAATACCGAGCTTTTTCCTTTTTCCTTTTGTCTTTTTCTCTTTATAATGAATCTGCTTGTTTTTCCATTGGTTGTTCACTATGATTCTCACTGACAGGTTCTATTTGTTCGACCGATTGTATCGCACTTTGCTGCGCTGAATTCTCAACTGGAATGGGTGCTTCGTATTCACACTCTTCACTCTGCTGCTTTAGCGCTAAATTGTCGCTGGAAAAGTGATCCGCGCCGATTTCGTAAGAATTAGCTTGACTCTCGTCATTTCTGTAACTGGCTTCACCGCTACCTTCATTATTTGGTGTGCTCGCCATTTCATTTTCTCCGTGTATCACATCCTGCTCATGTGCTGCCGAATCATCTTGTTCTCTTTGTGTTAGGAGATTTTGTTGATCGGCTGCCGATGAAGATTCAACAAGATTATCTTTTGCTTCGACTTCTTCACCATCTGAAGTTCTCACTTTGTTCTCAGTTCCTTCGGACGGCATTTCATCTGCGTCATCCGTCAATGGAGGACTGACGTTTCCCCATCTGGATTTGCGATTACGATTACGATTTTCTCGTTCGGACATATTTTTGTAATCTTGATGCTTCACAAGCTTTTGCTTATCTCTTGAAAGATGATTCTCGCGTTGTCCGTGTGCATCTGATTCCTGTCCAGACCACGAGGTAGATGATGGTCCACCACTTTCTTGATTCCTCCAAGGTCCTTCTGGACCGTGCATAGTTGGTGGGCCTATCGGACCGAATGGTGGTCGAATATGTGGTCCCGGACGGCCACGCATATCATCGAACGGTGGTCGGAAGAATGAATCTGTCTCTCTGGGATCAAACGGTGGACCTCGAGGCGCAAATGGTGGCCTCATTCCTGGCCTCATGCCTCTCGGACCTATACCCCGTGGATGGAACATCAGAGGACCTGCAAAAGACGCGGTAAAGTGACACTCGCACGTGGCATAAGCGCAATCACATTCACATCACTGTAATTAATGAGACCGATCTTCGTTTACACATTGTATCACCATATCATTCTTTTGAGCTACTATTCATAGAAGTTTTATGTGTACTTTCAACCTAATATATAGATTCGATTGCTATTTGACATGGATGATCTTACATAGTTCTATAATTATTATATAAACATGCAAAAAATCCGTAAGAAATAATATATAAAACATAAGCATTTAAAATATATAATGTATGGAAAATATTTTAATGTGAAATATTTTATCACAAATATTATTGTATATTTATATGACAAAAAATACAAAAAATTTTTGACATTTTTTAAATAAATTAAGTTCCATTAAAAAACAATTAAAAATACATAATAAATCAGAGATGATTAATGATATAAAAGATATCAGAGATAATTAATGATATAAAATCGAAATATTCAGTTAACACGATATTAAATATTATATTAATATCGATATTATCTTTTTATCGAAATAAAAATATTGATTTTTACTAAATTTTTGGTAAAAAAATAGTTTTGGAAAATGGTTTGTTATAAACATAATCCAATCAAGACATAATTGGATGATAATTGTACATATATGATATGCAGAAAACCATATTAAGCAATTTCTTTTTTATAATAGTAAGATAATAGTATGAAATCATCTTACCAGGTCCTCTAGATCCACGTGGTCCAAATCCGTCGGGGCCAACTGGTCCTCTCGGTCCCTTCGGACCCATCATCGGCGGCATTCCAAACACAGGTTCCAGAGGTCCGCCAAAGAACTCCCTTCTGCGAGGATCGAAGTCGGATCGCTCATTGTGTCCGCGAGGGTCAAAACCATCTTGCATTCGTGGATCGAACCCGTCACGTCTCATCTCATACTCAAAACGATCACGTTCATACTCATCCACAGGTGGTCTACGAGCGCGCACTTCTGATCGCTCAAATTCTTCCCGAGCAGGACCTAACCTACCCGGTGGAAAATCATCGGGTCGTGGTCCATTGTGACTTAATCTGCCTTCATAATCTTCTGAGAATATACCAGGTTGCATCCTGGGGTCCAAATAATCGTCCATCTGCGAACCTCTTGGTCCATTGCGCGGTGGAAAATTCTGTCGATCAGATCGATCAGTTAAACTACGCTGTGAAAATTCTCGATTTTCTTGCGGTCCACCACGATAGTCAGGTCCTCGTGGAAAGTCGGCACGTTCTGGCGGCAATACTCCAGCGAATTTCGGCAAATCCATTAATGAAATCGGCATCTCAGCAGTTGCTCGTCGTGTTCCACTTCCTCCTGCTCCACTTCCAGGACTTTCTTCGAAGTTTCTATCGTTTCGCTCGCTACTGCGTTCGGCTCGGTTGCTGCGTATATTTCTATCCATCCGGTCATCCAGCGGTAACGTTCCATCCGCCAATTGTCGTAATCGATCCGCCAAACTAAGCTTGCCCTCTTTCTTCGCCATGCTATCGCCCTCTTGGACGTTTTGATTCTGTGCACCTGCTGATCCCTCCGAATGTCTAGTATTACTCTCCCGACTTTCTCGAGTCTCTCGATTATCTCTATCGCGTCTTTCGTCCCTCTCTCTATCACGACCATCGCGATTATCCCGTCGCCTATCTCGACCACGATCTCGTCCCCTTCCTCTATCCCTACCACGATCCATCCTGCATTCATTCATGTCCATACGATCTCCACGCTCCCGATCACTCCGATCTCTACGTTCTCTATTCTCCCGTTCACGTTCACGTTCCTTGTATTCGCGAGCCTGATCATTTTCTATACGACCATCGGCACCACTCATATTCATCGCTGCGATTAATTGATCGCTGAGATTTGGCTGCTTGTCCTTGGGTACGGTGCTGTTCAGGCTTTGTGGCATCGCATCCTCCATCTCCACGTCCATGTCATCTGAATGATGTTGAGGTAGTTGCATCTGCAGCGGCGGTGCCGGACCAACTCCATATGGTTGTCGCAACATCGGCAAGTTCGGCATATTCGTTTCTGTTGTAGGTGGTGGTACTCCAATCGGTGGAACGTTATGTGGCATACCTATATGTATGTGCATATATGTATATATTATATATAAATATATGTATATATTATATTTATGACTATTATATTGCTATTATATTGCTTGAACTATAAAAAATAATATATCATTATTAGCAATTTGCATTGTTCCATCATTGTTGAAAATGATAGTTAATAATAATGGTTATTAATAAGTTAGTAATAATAGTTAATAATAATTATTAACAGCATAGGCTGTTCATATTATCCATTATTATCATCAATATAAAGCATACCAGTAGAATTCGGTTTATCTGAAGGCGCCGCAGGTGCAGGCAGTGGAATTTGCGTTAATAGACCTACGCCGACTCCCGCTCCAAATGGCGGATTGACTGAGGGTGTCAACATAGTTTGCATCATGCCAGGTGGTCCCAACAAGCTCTGCATGTTGGGTGGCGGAACTCCGATTGGTACATTCGGCATTAATCCATGAGTCATTTGTAGGCCCATATGGCTAATCATTCCTGCATTCGTGATATTATTTATATTATACATTTTTAACAATTATTTTTTTGTTATATGTACACAAAGTTATATGCGCATGAGTGCATGCGTGTTTAATCTATATATTTCGAAATGATACATATTATTATTGATTCACATTCTATATCTATAATATACTACATTCTATAATATAATACATTATTATATATATGATGTTTATCATATATCAATATTGACAATAAAAATCATATATTAATATAATATTAATCAAAAGATATAAATAAAAAGAGATAAGAGAAGACAAAAAAATACATTAATTTCCGATATACATGTAATTATTATATTTTCAAGAAAATATCTTGATTTATATAACCATTGCTTTTACAAACCGATATTATTTTTATGTTCTTTATATATAGAGATAATAATTTGCATAAAATTTCTTAGATTTTCACTTTGTTTATAAAGAATATGGATCTTGGAAAAAATTAAACTTGGTAACAGTGCATTTAAATTATTAAATGCACTGTTACCTAATTAAGCTAATTAATTAAGCTAATTAAGCTTACGCGGTACTCCAGGCATTGTGAATGCTGGTGGCATCATTTGTAACTGAGTGTTTGGAGGAGGCAGTAGTGCAGCTGAAGTCGGTGGTCTAATAGGTGGCGGTTGACTGGTATCGACTAATTGTTGCTGCTGTTGCTGTTGTTGCGAATTAGCGGACGTTTGTATAACATTCACGATACCATCCGTTAACGTCGGAATTGGAGCGCCAGCAGTTGCGGCAGCAACCAGTGCTTGTTGTTGTAATTGTAATTGTTGTTGCAATACATCTGCGCTTGTACCAGTATGCTTCAATTTTCCTGTACATAAAATGAAGTCATGTGTCATAAAATGACATTTAAGAATCCATTACGAATTATAACATATAATACAATAATACGACTAATATATAATATTAATGCATTTTTAATATAATATAAAAATATTATTATAATAAAATAATTAAAATATTAATTATTTTATAAAAATATAACAAAACTTTGATATAATTTTGTTTCATTATATAAGAAATTAAAATTGTTCGGAGTTTGCTTGACTAATCTGAAATTATAATTTTAGACTAGCTCAATTGCTCTGATTTTGTTTTAGCAAGTTGGTTCAAGCTATACATCATATGACATATAACTAAATTGTAGCTTGCACTTTATGTTGCATTTATATTGCATTTTATGTTGTATTTACATTACATAGAAATTTTTTATATCATTATATTTATTCAATTAATTAAGACATTAAAACATTTATAATATAAATCATATATAAATATACAAAATTACATGTAAATCGCAATAAATCATGGATACAAAATGGAAACAAAATGTATGAATAATCTGAATAGATTTTGATATAAAATTTTCAATTTACCAATTATTTTTCAGATTAAAGCATATTTTTAATGCTTTTTACGTATACTGTTTCTCTCTCTCTCTCTCCCTTTCTCCCTCTCCCTCTCTCTATTTAAAATATACCTTTTAAATGAGGAGGTAATGTATCTTCGTCTATCATTCCACCCTCTTCTAATAGTTCTAGCTCTTGATCAGTAATATTGGTCAATTTATTCCAAGGGATGTAACTGACGCCCAGTTCTACTTCCCAATAATCTTTCCATTCCTTGCCTTTCACACCTTTACCAGGCGCCCATGCTAACTGTAATAAACATATATTATATATATCTTAAAATATTTTGATTAGAAAGGATAAGATAACGATGACTACCGTAATAGCTTTGCCTTGCATCTTGTGATTTTTTAGTTTTGTAAGCGCTCTATATGCGTCTTGTCTTCTATTCATACATATAAAAGCACAACCTCTTGGAGATATTAAATCAATGCTAACGATATCGCCCAATTCACCAAATGTGTCGGATAATTCTTCTTGGTGTACGAGTTTTGACAAGTGCCCAACCCAAAGTGTTGTACTGCAAACTATAAATGCAACTTTTGCTATTTCTTTGATTTATGAGAAATATATTGGAATTTTTAAGAATATTAATCTTAAAGATTGTACCACTTAATTTATCTCTAATTATCGGTGGCAAACCGCGTTTGCGTCGCTCTCTTTCTTTCTCTCGCTCTTCTTCTGTCATCTTTTCTCGACTATCATCGCGTTTTCTATCACGACCCCTGTCTCTTGAACGAGATCTGTAATATATAAAATATTGCAACGAATATAAATTAATTATTCAACGATCTCCATTAATTAATTAATACAGCCAATACAATTAATTTTAATTGAAATAAATTACCTTCTTCGTCTGGATCTACTTCTAGATCGAGACTTTCTATCCCTATCCCGATCTCTATCTCTATCTCTATGTCGTGGCGATCGAGATCGACTATGATGTCGATAACGTTCCGGTGACCTGCTTTGTGAACTCGTGTTCTCGCAATTTACAATTTCTACACTGCTACTATCGCGTCTAGCGCCGTTTCTGCAAAACATATTTGTTAAAAAAGAAATAAAAATAATGTTAGTTAAGTTATGATGTACTTACCCAGAGTAATCTTGAGTTTCTTGACGCTCGTCAAGCAATGGACTCTTTTGATTCTGATGTGCCGACTGATTAATTTGTCTGATGCCTGACAAAGATTGCGATGTATATGGCAGAGCTGGTGGATAACCAGGAGGAGGTTGACTCATATCTTGGATCACATTGCTATTCACACTTGGGGCATAATTTTGGGTATTCGGTTTTAAAATATCAGAAGGTTTTAATTCGCATTCAGATGCAAATGGAAGATTCTGAAATAGAAGAGAAAATCTTGATGTCAATTACTTGTAATTTTATGATAAAAGCGTCAAGAATAATTTATGTAACTTACAGGAACAGTTTGAGCTAAATGCTTATCAAATTCTTCTTCCTGCTGCTTCATTTGTTGCAATTTACGCATTTTTTCCTCCATTTCATGTTGTGACGAAGAGGCGTTGTTCTGCATAGTTTGTTGCAAGGTTTGCAGCTGTCTTAAGACCTTCAAAAATAATATGTAATGATGACGTATAGTGTATATATAAAAGTTTGATAATATAATTAATTTCTGATATACGATATATGATAAATGCCTCTGGATTTGTAAGCAGCAATCCTAAACTTTCTAAACTGCTGTTTGTTGAAATTGCATTATGTTGAGTATTAGCCGAGGTGGTCGTGTTTGGAGAATTTGTCACAACCACATCATCATCTTCTTCTTCGCCATAATCGAAGTCCAATAACTTCTTGTCAAATTTGACAGAACTCTTTGGTTCATTAGAAGTATCCTTAGTCTTCAAAAGTATTTGTTGCAGATGTTGTAGCTGATCCAGAAAAACTGGATCCACTTGACCAGAATTAGATTGACTCTAATATTTAAAGGAAAGTTAGACAATTTCATTTCGATTAACTATGTAAAATATGATGTGAATATTTATAATATCATTACCAAAAGTTTATTTGCATTGACTATATTTGCTGCTTCCATCTTCGTTTGGGCAAGCCATGCTGGATCAATGGTTTTTCCAGATTGAAATAGTTTTGGATCTTTCACAGCATTTTTAATTACTGATGGAGGTGTCTTAGAGACTGCACTTATATTACTTATATTATTTCCGGATGATGCATTTAATGTACCTGATCAACATAAACACATTTTTAAGCATAAATATTTTATAAATATATCATTGCATTCACTAATATTAAAAATATTTTCTATTGAAGTATATTTTTTTGGGTAATATATTTACCATTGCTATTTACTGGTTGCTCCTTATGTATCGGATGATTGGGATCTGCTAAATCAAAGAGTGGTTGAATAACTTCTGCTGGAAAAACTGCATTTTTCTGCCAAAGATTCAATACACGTATAACTTTGCTTTTATCTTCTTGTGGGCATTTCAAAAGATTCAGAAAAGTAGTCTGCATATTCTTCGCAAATCTTGGAGCAAATACATCTTTCTCTGTTCCAAACTGATGCCGAGATTGTCTAACAATTGAATCTATTACATATAATCCTGGTACTTTGTATTCTGGCTTGCACTAGACAGAAAAAAATTATCAAATAAATACATTAATATAATAGGGAAAAAAGAATGGATTTTCTACAAATATACTTACTTTTTGAATAAATTTTTCCACACTTTGTACGACATGTTTATAGAATTTGATTGCTTTTATAGCTCCCCGTGTAAGCGAATTCATTTTGGCTTTTGAAATAGGTGGTTTAACATCATAGAGAGCAGAAAGCTGCAATGAAATCATTATTAATAATATTTCTTCAGAAAACAACATATTTATTAAAACAGAAGAACTTAATCATGAACTTAACATAACATATTTATCTTTTTGACATAATAACAAAATAAAATACAATACATATTCTATATATCATATAATATAAATTGAAAATTAATATATTGCTGCAGTTGTACCACATTTAATCTATCCACGGTCAATACATCCAAATATTGAAATATAAATAAGAACATTGCATATTTGCAATATTTAATCATGTGGCAACAATTGAAAAACGTTGCTGAACGTGTTTATCACGATTATGTTTAATCAACCGAAATTAATAAGTATTTTTCAATAAAAATTAATAAACATTTCTCATGAAGACCCGAAATCGCAAAGAAGACACCGCGTTCACTGGTTTGTCGCGATCGCAGCTTCTCTCTCTCTCTCTCTCTCTCTCTCTCTCTCTCTCTCTCTCTCTCTCCCTCTCTCTCTCTCTCTCTCTCCCTCTCTCTCTCTCTCTCTCTCTCTCTTTCTCTCTCTATCGGCCAATTTCAACGAGTTGCATTTTCTTCGACAAAGAAAATCAGCGAAATTGGACGTAAACGGAAAAATCCGGAGGCGGCAACGCATCGCTCTCTCGCATAAAGGCATTCCTTTTGCGTGAAATCAGATAAAATAAAACGAAGGACATAGGATCAGCCAAGCTGAGACTGAGGCGCAGAGAGAGATAGCCCTTACGACGATGACCTCTAAGAGACGTGCGCGTACAAGCGAAGGGCTCCTCGAAATGTGACTTACCTCCGCGTTGAATGCTTTCACCGCCTCCATCGTGATGAAACAATTGATTGCCTCACGCTGCAATTATTGCACTTTCACACAGATTTTAACGTAACACAATATAAACGTTCCATTCGTGTTATAATTTGCATGATTTCTTCATCATGCACTGTGTAGCCGAGCCATACCATTCAAGATGGCAGTCTTGTATTTCCCAATACGCATCGCGTTACGGCCGATGCGTGACGTCATCTGGTAGCTGCTCAGTTGGTAACATGAATTGTAAGCACAACTTTAATGAATCAATCACAATGTGCAATTCCTTTATTTCTAAATCATGATTGGCCAACAGTACTCTCTTGTGATCCAATACAAAAGCGAATATCGTATGCTGCCAACTAGGAAGGAAGTAAAATTGATAGTGATAATTTAAGATTTATTTCTGATCTATGTTTATAATTATATATATTAACATAAAGAGCGGATACATATGATTGAAGAGATTAACCAATTAAATAAAACATATTATTTCTTGTTGTTATATTAATTACAAGAGATTAAGAAAATTTTTTCGTTTTATTATGCATGATTTTATCCACTTATAGTAAGAATATTTTAAATGAATTTATTTTAAATGAATAGTATTCCATATTCAATTATTTTACAGAAAAATATGTTACGTTAACATGATATCACTTCAACCAATCGCCGTAACACTTAATCAGGTTTAACTTTTTATGCTATCAAAGTCTAATGCGATTCTAGTGAAAAAGATTTACTCAGGTTCGCCACACTGAAAATATAACTCGATGCGAGCGAGAGGAAGGAGAAAGCATGTTTATAGTCGCGCTACTCAAATCATTCATTTACGTGCTGCGATTCGGGAGTGCTGGTGAGTCTGTCTATTGGCTTTTAGCCCAACGGGAAGAAAGGTTACCTCCGTTCTCGCAGTGTGTGAACACTTTGCCCATCGTTCTCGAACATTTAGATTAACAAAGAAAAGCATGGCGTCTTCTGGTTCAAACAATGTGATTCTTGACACCATGACGGATGATACGACGATACCGGAAAATGTCCAAGTGTTGGTAGTTTTTTAAAATATTCGATTATCTATATTGGAATGTTATATTTGCTATGCACTAACAAGGCATAAGGCTCGATTCGTTTGCATTCATATTTAGAAATTTGCAATTAAATATCGTGAATACAATAGAAATATATCATCATGTTTTATCTTTTTATACATATATTTATTGCATAATATAATTCATTTATAGCAAGTTGATTATGTATTATACATACAGCGGGAATAAAGTAAGCAGTTTGTTTTTTATTGCATCAAATTATTGCAGCGTGATTAATATAATTGATGGAGTATGATTAAAAGCATAATTTTAATAAAAAAAATACAACTTGTTTTCTCATTTTTGTAATTTTGGCTATGTGCGAGATGTACGATCAATTCTCAGAAATTTTAGATATTTGGTATCATATATCATATGATGTGATATACTTTTTAAGATGATATATAAAACCTGGTATCAAATAAGATAGAATTTAAAAATGAAGCAAATAAATATGTAAGGAATAGATAAAGATTAATAAATTATTGATTTGAAGAATTTAATTTTTATTTCTTCATTCATATTGTCATTTTCATATTGCCTAGCTTTATACATTGCAATTTGTATCATTTTTATTACTTTATAACGACTTACTAATGCATCATTTACATTTATTTTGTAGGTTCGCAGAATCAAAGAAAGAAGTTGCTAATCGATACTACTCGCAAAAGCAATACAAAAAGGCATTAATCGGTTATAATGAAGCTGTTGGTAATACTTTGTATATATATATATTTATTATTTAATATTATATTACATTATTCTTTACGTGTATTAATATTATATATTGGCTACGTATGTATATGACATAATATATTTTGGGTATATTCAAGAATATACATGCCTAATAAGTATATAAAATCTTGAAGCAAATATCAATATATTTATAATTAAATTATGTGTATATTATAATATTAAAGATTGCAATATTATTTTGAATCCTCTTCAGTGATCAATAATATCTGTTAACGATGAAAAATCTTTCATAGATATTATGAAATCTTATAATTGACATATAATAAGTCATAGAAATATGTATATCAATAATTGCATCAATAATTGCTATTTTATTATCCATTAGCTTGAATATTATTACAGAATTTTTAATTACAATTTTATTTTATTTTAATAACTATTCTGAATAAAGTGGATTATTTAATGATCACATATTTACCTTGAGGATTGTATAAGTAAAACATATTTATTTTAGATAAATTAAATGTAGTATAGTGATATTAGACATAGAATTTATTAAATGCATTTGAAATCGCATTTAGATTTGCATTTAAGTCATGCTTCTTCTACATGCTACATCTGTACCTTAAATATTAATAACACAAGATAAAATTTAATATATATATGAATTTTTTTATTTGCTATTTATGAAATTGAAATAAGAAGCATCAGTCTGATAACAACTAATCAAGTTTTTATATACGACAGAAACAGAGAATATGTTAATGATATTAATATTAAATCTGTTCTAGTGCTTACTTGAAATTGTTTACATATATTTTTGACATTAAAGAATTAAATATTTAATTCGTCTGATATAAAAATAATTATTTGAGAATTTTTATTTTCAATTATGACTAGCTAGAACAGTACAATTGCAATTAATTGTATAATGTATTGGTATTATGTCATTCCTAAATTAAAAAATTTTAAATATAATACAAATGTAAACATAACAGGAAACAATTTTTGACAATAGGAATAGAAAAGATACAAATCTACTTGTATATATATATAATTTTTATTTCTTCAATAAAATTATTGTATTTATCTGTCAAAGCAAATAATTGATATTATGTAATATCAAATTATTTATTAAATTAAAGTAATCAATATTTCGTCTTTTCAATCTTTTCAAATATTACAGTATGCATATATACACAATTACACCCGCGCACGTCCATCAGAAAAACGTTAATTTATGTTCAGGAAATTTGATTCTCCTCTTATCTGCAGCTATTATTTATCATGTAATAATAATAAAATTTTTATTATTATGTAATAATAATATTGTGTAATAAAATATTTCAGCATTGTGTCCTAATGTATCACGTTACTATGGTAATAGAGCAGCATGTTATATGATGCTTGGACAGTATCGAGATGCATTAACAGATGCTAAAAGATGCATTGAATTAGAACCAAAGTTTTCCAAAGTATAGTGATCATTTCCTATTTGCTAATTTTATCTATATTGGAGCATAATCAACATACTTCTTATACAAAATTATTTCTAGGCTTATGTAAGGGCAATAAAATGTTGCTTGATATTGGGTGACATCGTGGAAGCTGAGACCATGTTAAAAAAGTTGTTGGAATTCGATCCCAATAACGAATCTATAGCTACAGAACAAAAAGATCTAGCTTATGTACAAAGGTTCCTTAAAGATGCTGAAGCTGCTTATACTGCAAAGGATTATCGTAAGGTAAAAATTACAATGACATTTTCTTTATGCCAAATTACTAATTACATTTGCTCTCGATAGGTTGTATATTGCATGGATCGCTGTTGTGACATAAGCACATCTGCTAAAAACTTCAAACTGACCAAAGCAGAATGTTTAGCGCTCTTAGGAAGATATCAAGAAGCTCAGGATATTGCAAAGTAAGAAATTACATAGATATATCTATGCATACAATATATAATACAGGATTCGCATTATATAATTCCATGTAATATGAACTGTATGCATATATGTATGTATATAGAAATATTTATGAAGTTTATGTTTATAAATTCCTATAAATTTCTTATTTTAGTTATGCATATTATAAGTTATATCTAATTATATATATGTAATGTGTTATATGACTGATTTGTCGTGCTTATGCAATTTTTTTGTTACATTATATAAATCTGTATTATGTGAAGATCTATTGTATATATATACAAATATAACTTATATATAACTCACTTTTATCCTACTCCAGTGATACTTTGCACATTGATAAGCAAAATGCTGATGCTATATATATTCGTGGAATGTGCTTGTACTTTCAAGATGACATCGATAGAGCTTTCGCACATTTTCAACATGTATTGCGACTCGCACCAGATCATGCCAAAGCATTAGAAATATATAAGGTAGCAAGAAAAAAAAATCGGAAATCAATTCTTTATATACGATGGATTCTTTATACATGACGAATTCAAATGTTTTAAGATATATCTTTTTTAGAGAGCAAAATGTCTGAAAAGAAAGAAGGAAGAAGGCAATGCGGCATATAAAAGAGAACAATATCAAGAAGCTTATAAACTTTATAATGAAGCTTTGACTATTGATCCACGCAATGCCATGACTAATGCTAAATTACATTTTAATAAGGCGACAGTGGCAGCTAAGGTATTATTGCTATATTTTAATCTTTAAAATTGTTTCTATATAAACGTTACTTTTATATGTGCAAGATAATTATTTTCGAAACAATTGTATTATCATACATTCGAAAGTATAATGTATAATCATTTGACATATTCCTTTATCTTCTAGTTAGGTAAATTGAATGAGTCTGTAACAGAATGCACCGAAGCCCTAACGCTCAACGAAAATTACATGAAGGCTCTTCTCAAAAGGGCGTCTATCTATATGGAACTCGAGGAATTCGAAGAAGCAGTTCGAGATCTCGAAAAAGCGTGTAAAATGGATAAAAATAATCGAGGTACGAATCTTACATGTATTTATCATTTTTAGTATGTTACAATGAATGTTTACAATGACATATATGATAAGTGTTTGATTTATATTCTTCTTATTTCGCAATCTTCGTAGAAACCAAACGGCTACTCGCAAAAGCGAAATTAATGCTAAGAAAATCTAAGAGGAAAGATTATTACAAGATCTTGGGTATTAACAAAAATGCATCAATTGAAGATATCAAGAAGGCATATAGAAAACGGGCTCTGGATCATCATCCAGGTAAAAAAAAATATAAAATTATCAGATAATAAATAATCATAACCATAATCATAATAATCATAACGTACTATAGTAATATTCATTTCATAGATCGCCATGCTAATGCAACCGAAGGAGAAAAGAGAGAACAAGAAAAGAAATTCAAAGAAGTCGGGGAGGCTTATGGTATTCTCTCGGATCCTAAGAAACGGTCTCGCTACGATCGTGGTCATGATCTGGATGATAACGATACTGATTTCCAAGGTCAATATCTTTTTTTAATTTCTATTTTATTATCATATATTTGTATATTCAAAACAATTTATTTATGTTTTATTTCTCAGATATGGATCCCAATTCAATGTTCCACTTTTTCTGCCAAGAAGGAGGAGGTTTCCAATTCCAGTTTCAAGATGGCTTCCCTAATTCTTTCCAATTTCAGTTTCCGGGTTAATAGTATTTCTAAGATAGCATCAGTGTATCTAGTTTAGATGATATTCGATACACGCGCGCGTGCGCGCACACACACACATACACATACACAATATATATTCAAATATGATAGATAGATATATGTGTATATATATATATATATATATATATATATATGTATGTATGTATATATATATATATATATGTATGTATATATATATATATGTATATATATATTTTTTTTCATATCTGAGATATATATATATATATATCATGTTTAAATGTATTTTACCAAATAATGTGACGAATTCTTAACTCTACAATGCAATACAATGTTATCATTGACCTTTGCAATTTTGAAGCATAGAAATTCACCTCTGATTGTTATATATATTTATTTAAGTATAGCATTACAGCTGTAAATATTACATTGCCATAAGGTATATCTTCGATTTAATGGATGAATTAAGCGAAAGGATTTAGGGGATTAACGAAATTGCAAATGGATAGTTGAGGTCTGAGACACGTGCGTACCTGACGAAACCTTTGCGAATAGATAAGGAAAAGAAGTGTCCATTAGATTGCAATATTCTTATGAAGAAATGAATTTTTTTGATTGAAATCTTACATTTATTACCAATTACCTCATTGCATGTATCTCCAATTTTAGATTTATTTATTATCATTGATCAACGAGTCGTCGAATTATCGATCTTTTTTACAGATTCATAAAATCGAAGGTTTATTATAATTTAAAATTGCTGCAAATTATTAACATTGAGGTTGTCAGTAATCCTGTACTTTGTATCTATATAATAGATACGTGCTAGTTGTAGATTTATTTCTACAAGTTCTTAGTAAAATATGTTTGTTATAGGATGATTGAGTAAAACTATATATCCGATCTCCTTATATGTTCATCTTGCGATACGTCATTTTAAGATTCTCATAGATCCTAAGCTATATTGTTTTGGGTGTAGATCTTAGAACCCGCACAATGTATTCATTCCACAAATTTTTCTACAAATACATAAATTATAATATATCTCATTTCCGTCTAATTATATAGACATTTTGTGTGATTATTTTTTATGTATATTTACATGAAATAGCAATTTCCTATGAGAAAATAATACAGATGCGTGTCAAAAAATTACAAAAATATTCATCAGCTCATATTATGTCAACTTTGTGTCGTTTAATAAGCTGAAATTAATTTTTGCAAAAGCAGATCTACACAATTTTTATAATTCATTCATTCTTTGCATATAAAAGAGCAGTATAATGAATAAAATTGGTAACTTCACATTATCAATGCTCTCGCGCTTCAATGGCATTCCAAGGATAAAAGTCCGCGCTATACGAGCAACGAGCATGCGAGCGAATGGTTAGTTTGTTTTCACCCTCATCATTCCTGCGAGAACTGTGGGAGATGTTCCTACTGCATTTGCAGTTCACGCCAATTCAAAAGATTCATTCATGCGATCATCTCTCTTTTTCTTGTTCTTATTGGAACTTGCTGTGCTGTGATCATCATGCTCGATGCACGCACGATGTTAAAGAACCAAAAATAATCAATTATAACCGCGATGACATGAGCTTCGATGTCAGAAATGTATATCGGAGCCGACGTTTCCTCGATCAATTGCATTAACGGAAAATAATGTAATATAATATCCTTCTGAATAATCTGTTATTCGGAGATTCCATTGTCGCCGGCCTGGAATTTATTCATCAAATTTGTTTTGGTAAAATGGAAGAACGATCGTTATATTAATTCGTTCTTAATTCCAATAAAGATTATTCCTGCAATATTTCTATCAATCTAAAATGAGATGAAAATAAAATTAACACATTTAAAAAAGTCTTGATTCTGTGAGGTCTGTCGACAGGCACACATTACAGTTTCAGTTTTAGACCTTGCTCGGCAAGACGAGGCTTGTGTCTTGTTACGATCATGGACACATCATTTGTTATAATTGTATTAACATTCGACGGACATCTACAGGGAGGTATCCCGCATTCTCGTAGGTAGTCGAAGATGTTGGCGCGATAGCGGATGGCACTTCTTTCCGAGACTGCGTGGTAGCTTCTTGCCGAGTCGGAGCAATTTCGACGATCACTTATCTTCCTGTCCAAGAACGCTCGTTCCTTACTATCGAGAGTGGACACGTAGAAAGACAAAGATGCGGGCAAAGGGGAACGGAGGTGGACACGACGAGACGAAGGAAGAGCGAGCTGGAGAGAACTGAGAGACACACAGAGAGAGAGAGAGAGAGAGAGAGAGAGAGAGAGAGAGAGAGAGAGAGAGACGGAGAGAACCAGGGAAGGGAAGTTTGGAGGTGACTTTCAGGTGTGGAGAGTTGCGCGCGTCAAGGCAATCCACTCGATCACTCTCTGGGGATACTGGGATACCCTGGTTCGCCGCACACTCGTACATGTACACGGCTACATGCGGCATGTCCACCGATCCGATGGTATAATGTTGGAAAAACTCAACTTTAACTTTGTAAAAGCAGATGCCGTTTTCCAAGCAACAAAGGAGTCTTCTCGAATATGAATCAACTCTTGTAATTCTTATCACCGAATATGGAAAAGCTTGTCGCTATTGCCGTTGCAAGAAGTCATCCAAGATTATTATTGATGCTAGCCATGCATTTACGTGAACTGAACGCTAATTATTTATCATTTTGTAAAATCACTCAAACTTTCCGCAAAAATTGTTTATTTATCAATAAACTCGTTTCCTATTACGGGATATGATGGGAATACTACTATTGTTCCAGGAATCGGAATAAACGGTTAATTGATCTTGATAATCATCTCAACAATTCTCAACAACAACGGTCGCAATTCTTATAACTGAACATGAAGCAGCTAATTAGTAATTTTATTATTTAATCGGTTTCAATAATTATCAATTAATTCTTATTATAAATGGTAGAAAGGATTTTTACAGATTTGTATCTATGAGAGACTTGATAAAAAAACAAAACTGTGTAAGTTAGAGATTTGGAATGCGTGTGTAAACGATTATTAGTTAACTAAACGCTAAACTTAGTGATTAACGATTATTAATTAACTCTTCGGCATAATAATAATAATAATAATAATAATAATAATAATCGACAAGTCTAGTAAACAATATAACAACAGCGACAAGAAGTAAACATTGTTCCTCGATCTTTTTTTCGCTTAAGTTTTCAAGTCAGAATGCGCTAAATACATATATATAGCCAACACGTGGTGTTAAGATTATCGCGTTTATGCGTGTCTGCTTTTCTTAGCCCTCGCAAGCGATAACCAACGCGGGAATCATCATTCATATCCCGACTCGCTGGGAGGGAGAGAAATTTCTCTGGCGTGCGCTGGGGCACGATTCGTCACGATATTCCGATATCCGTCCGTGACATCGCGCGTTCGCGATCGGGCGATGGGAAGCAGATTCAAATGCGCGATACGGCGCTCACGCGATACCGCGGCCACGTGTCCTCGGGCGTGTGCGGCTCGTAGAATCGTTATCGCGAGCACGCATTGTTGCGTCTAAAAGTAAATCTCAAATGAGCCAGCTTGAGAAAAATATCCATGAAAAAGCGCGCGGAGGGGTATACAAGAAAGTCCACGTTGGGATATTTAGGTAGCGGTTTCAGAAATCCACCTCAAAGAAAAGATTATTTCCCAAGATGGCCGCACGCTATATAATTCTACAGGGCTTCCCTCGATCATTAGCGGACTTTTCCCTTCAGAGAGAATCATTTACCCGCAGAAGAAATCACATAAAAAAGAAAGATCATTTTCCAAGACGGCCAAATGTTAAGTACATAATTCCCCGTCAGTATTTTTTCCAACCGCTAGTAATAGATTTTTCTTTTCAAGAAATCTTCATCTTGCTGCGATGAAGGGCCGACAGTTAGCTTCGAGAATAGCAAGCATTCTTAATATATTTTCTTCAGCCTATTTTTTTCAGCTTGTTGTCATTACGCAGCTATATAGCTACAAACGTGCGAAGCTCATCTCCTCCGAGATGCATCGCTACTTCCACCATGTGGTAAAAGCACGTGTGCTGATCTGCAAATAAAGTTGCCATCATTTCCTCTCAATAATAATTTCCTTTTATACATTTTATCTATTTTTGTATCTGCAGCCCCGTTCGCGCGCAGGCTCCTCTCTCCATTCGGACGAGTCGAGTTCCCCGTATAAATCCGTGCTCAAAGGCACGAGCTTTTCTTCGAATTCGCACGTTGCGGACCAGTGTGCTCGCGCGCGGTTCGTCGCGCAAATTGAGGCAAACACGGTCGGTCGAGCGCTGTCGTGCGTGCATGCATGCGCGCGTGCGTGCGTGCGTGCGTGCGTGCATGCATGCGTGCGGGCAGTTCGACGCGTGGGGAGTCCCCGGAGGGTGTGCGGACGAGTGGCGGTAGCGGGCGGCGGGACGGAAGGGAGCGAATGAACGGAGCGCGAGAGAGAGAGAGAGCATCGAACGATAGCGAGCGAGCGCGAATGCTGGCGCTGTCATTAAACCGCAAGCAGAATTTCCGACCGTCCGCCCGCCCGACTCGACACGCGTCGGTTCCGTCCCGTCCCCTTCCCGTCGCCGTGCTGCGACCCCCATTCATCATAAATGCAATCAGATCGTATTACGCGCCATTACCATACGCTCTGTCCCGTTCCAGTCCCCATCCCCTTTCCCCTCCCCTTCCCCTCCTTCGTTTCTCAGTCGTGCCAGCCTCTTTCTCTGTCGGCCCGTGCGACACATGCGGATTATTATATAATTCGAGGAACAGGTAAGATCTCGCAACGTGTGCCATTTCTTGCTCGTTGAAGGCTAACACATCCAAGTTTCGAAATTTTTTAACGCGAATGATTTAAACCACAACTGATGGTTGATACATCCCGATTCTTGTGAATCCGATCACAAGTGCTGCATAATTATTTGAATTTTTTGCTTCCTTAATATTGAGAAATTCATTGAATAAATTCGTTAGATATTAACGAATAAATTTCTCAATCAAGTATGATATTTATATCTTATCTTATATCATATCGATTGTATCTAATGTTTAATCAAGTGTTTTCAATTTTATTTCTAGATTAAATAAAAATATTTAAATTTGGACTTGAGTTTGTATTACAGTTTTGAAATTCGCGATATATTTGGCTACTTTGATATCTCTATTGCGTCATTCCTTGATTCAGATTCAAATCAAATGTTCAGTTCAGAAACGCATCTCGTCGAATTCAAGTCGCTCTGAATTTTTTACTGAATTGTCCAGGGAAATAAAACTCGTACGCAAGAGATTCTCGTGAGGATATCTTTTGCAAAATGTCAGATGTAATCTTAATATTCAATGTAATACTGAACATCACGTGTAACGATCACTAATCGCGATATCATAAAGTTGGTATTAGTAATTTTCATCTTGCAGGCGGCATATATTCGAATCAATCAGAACGTCTCAAGTTTATATGAGAATGTAACAATTATTGTTAGCTATGTACACTCGTATTTCTCTGCGGTGTAGTGGCCATATTTGCCGCAATATTTCAATGTTTTGTCAATAAAAAATGTATGAAACGAGAAATGTCATTTTTTAACTTCGCGGCGTTTTGTATGTTAATAATATCATTAGAAACAATCGTAATACGAAGAATTTTGGGATTAAAGCGTACAATGCATTAACCGCGTTTCATTTTTTGCATTTCATTTGCTTCGTAACGTGCTTGCTCTATCGTGCGCTCCATCCATTCAATACGTATTTATTTTGTTCGTCATGCGTTACATCACAATGCAACGCGTGCATGGAAACCGAACGTTACAGATATTCCGCGAAGTTGCCTTCACTAGGGAGCTCGAAGATCGGCACGCGCGTTCAGAGCAGACTTCACGTCGACTTAACATCGACATCGCGTCGAATTTTGTTTCTTATTAATTCTTCGTTCATTACCTTGTATCAAGAATATATCGAACGCGCTATTAAACTCGAAAAAGTGTAAAATGTCAAATTTACGAATAAGCTGATACGGATGACGAATCTATCTATTGACGAGGATGACGGATGTCAGCCGCTAATACAAGATACAGCGTAATAAAGTAAGTACAGTATTTAGAAAATGGCGGAATAGAATGAGAAAGTGTCTATGCAAAGAATACTATTTTATTTTCATGCTTGTTGAACATCTTCACAATATAATTATATATATATATAATTATATATATATATTTTTTTTTTATTTGTTTGGCAAAAAAAATTATTTATATTAAGACTAACGATCATATTAAGAATAATATAAAAATTTATATTAAAAATTATTCATATTCCCTTTCTCTCTCTCTCTCTCTCTCTCTCTCTTTCTCTTTTTTATGTGCACATAAATTCGTATATTGTATAACATATTATTATTATATAGTATAGTAAACTCGAGCCGGCAAATTGTGATTAGAATATCGCGCGAACTGGAATATCGCGCAGTTCTATAAATCTAAGAGTTCCATTCAACAATTACTCAAAATCGTCTCTTTTACACGAATGCGAAGTACTTGCTGAATTCGATAGTCGATTGTTTGATTCGACTAGAACGAAGCGATATGGATTCGAAAGTAAATGCAAATTCTTTATTTGACTTTTTGTAATAAATATATCGGGGATATATCTATGCAAATATCTGAAAGTAGGACGAAAAATTAGCATAATCGCGTATGCCTCCTTAGCCTCTTCGCCTGCTTTAAATTTTGATCAGCACTGTTTATCGCCAAGCAATCGCGATTTTTAAAATTAATATTGTATGCTCGCAATAGCGAATCAATTTCTTATCACGAATGTTTTCTATTTATATATCGAGAATAGTAAGTGAAACGTAAGTGATAGGAATTAAAATAAATATTAAGTGTTTTCACGGAATAGAGCGCGTCTTTGTTTACCTTCGAACGCTGTGATACGAGATGTGTACGACTCATCTTGCCACTACTAATAGATTATTACAACATTTTGTTGTAATATTATTTTTATTGCACCTGCTAAGCATTATCAGAACGCGTTATGCGCATGAGAACGCCAGATGTTTATCAGAGTACGCGTCTCGCGCTAAAATTATTATCTTCGACGTAGGAATTGATCAGTAATTATGAATTACCGCAATTTCATTGCGGTAATTACAGATTACAATTATGCCTTCGATAATGCCTGAACAGGGATATGTCGCGCCTTGAATTTTTTATCCACACTAATGCAATTTATCTGTCACAATTGAGAACGCGGGGAACGGAATCAGCGAATTGAGTGATTTTGGAAAGAATTAAGAGTAAATACGTAATAGTTTATCAATTATTCAATTGAGATCAAAATAATGTAAAAGAACATCGAAGCGTTTCATAGTGCGTTCAACATTTCATAATAGAATAAAATTTATACATATATATATATATATATATATACACATATATATACATACAATGTTTGTTATTGTTCTTATGATCGATAACGCACTGTTGTGTTGTGCGAAATGATTATCTTATCGTTATTCGCGCATTTGAAATAAGTAACGCTACGAGTCGTCCATCGCACTCGTCATTCCAAAACGCGAATTGTGCAATTATATTAATTAATGCACAATTAATTGATTTTTGCAAATAACAGTTCGCATAAACAAATCAATACTTATCAAAGTAGATATTTTAGATTTATCTACTTGAAGTAAGGAAATCGCACGCAAATACCGTTTAATTCATTGATTAACGCATCTGAAAGAGTATCGACGTTAAACGCCGTGCTATCGTAATTTAATCGCATGTTGTTCGCGAACAAATGTCGCGTTGTGCAAATGTCCGGGCGTGAATAAACAATATCTTAGCGTGTAAATGAGTATTATAATGAGAGTAACCGTGAGCGAATGTGATGTCGGAAGCGTTCTCGTGAATGAGTCTCATGAAACGATAGTCGTCGATGAATCGGGAACTAAAAAAAAGGATAAAGATGACCCGGAAGCTGGGTGAGTGGTTAAAAAAATATACATATACATTAACATAAATTTAGATATATGTACAAAGAAATGGGATTTAGAGGCTTCAGGCAAGGCTGAAATGATCGTTTCTTCCCTCGTTACTTATCTCGAAATCCCGCCAAGAAAAACAACAAAAATGGGGCCGTTGATTTTCTAATGACGTGCACTTGCGGAACACCCTGTGCACCCGTATATCTTATGCTCGTATACCGCGAGACTCGTATATATGCGATCGCGCACATACGGACACGTCGCGCGGCGACGACACCGATGTCGACGGCGACGTCCCGCAGGATGTTCTACTTAACCTAGAAAACGGTGGAATAGAAGCGGGGCGTCCGCTCCTCGTGACGCGCGCGTGTGCGTCCGTACGTGTCGAACTAGAGCGATCCGGGGTGCAGACGGGGTGGCATCGATGCCGAGGAACGGACGGAGTGGTCCCCGTAGTTCTGATCGCTTCGAAGCCACCCTCGCTCACCCCTGCCGATGCTCTCACTCCGTGCGAGCGGCGACGTGCGATGTACAGCGCGCGAGATAAATGAATGCCGAGAACGTCGATTATAAATGGTCTGATTAGAGACGGCGTTGATCAATGAACAAAATATAAATGCGAAGCATTTTATTAATATTAGAAGATGTTATTGCCGAGCAATTAGGATATCTTGTTAATTTGATAATTTTATCTCAAAGTTTCAGTTGTTATTTGAATTAAATCAAGCATGAAAATGTTTGGACAATATCTCAATGACTATATATATATATGTAGAGCAAAAACATTAGCAGATTATTAATCTTAATATATTAATTAATTAATATAATTAAATATATATATCGATATATAAATTATATATATATATATATATCGAAATTAATAATCTGTTCATGATTTTACTTTTTAAGAAAATCCATAAATTAAGAAACATATCGACATGTCGTCTTGATGAAAAAGATGAAGAAGATAGATCTAATAGAACTTTGCTTATGCTTTTCGAAGCCCTCAAATCCTCAAAACTTTATAAGAGTCTCATTAGAAAACATAACATCATATTTAAAGTCGAACGCGTGCCTTATATTTCTAGTATCTGAAATGACGTTCGACCGTGTAATCCGAATTTACATAGCTGACACGATTTCACACTCGTGTACAGCATCCGAGACATCTCGCGCCAAGTATCTTTGCACTTGCCATCATTCATCCGGTGCCTTCATTTTTTGAAACCGAGTACATCGGTGGCCACCGCTGTCGCTTCGTTCGCTTCATTGAACTAATGACTCTCATGATCATCTAACTGATCATCGGAACGTATTAGATTTTACGCGGGATATCGCACACTCGCGTACACCTTTCCCCCTTCCCTTCCACGAAACAATCGTGTCTCCGATAACTATCTTCTTCTTACGTCGTCGTCGCTGAAGCGCAGTGTACGTGCTCGTGGCGTGGTGTGTGGCACTGGCGACGGCACGGCATATCGATCACCCCAAACCACCACCTCCACCCACCGGTTGGTGCGGGTAGCACCAGGCCAGAACTACCACGCTTCCGCCGCACCTTCCCACTCCCCGCCTCACCTCCCCACCGCCGTCACCCCTCGCCGACCGCCGTCCCTCGCGAAGTAGTAGAACCGCACGAGCCTGCCCGCCCCTGATAACTCACAACTCGCCCATCCATCCACGCCGCGCGGAACCCGCGCCATTCCTCGCTCCCGAACACCCCTGCCGCGCTGCCTCAACCCCCGGATTCTCCGCCGAGCAACCACCGCCACCGAGTGACGGAGCGAGCTATCGGGCCCCTCTCCCCGTGCATCTGATGTTTGTTACGCGGTGGCACGCGCGCTGCTCCTCCTCGTTGTCGTCCCCGCACATGTCGATTCTCCCTCGTAGGGGGAAGGGGGCGGCGGGGGGCGGGAGGCAGGCGGGGGTCGATTTGTTGCATCCGCGTGGCGCCGCGCCGGTCCGGTCGGTCCGTGTCGATTTTTAAGCCCTTTTTCTTCCCTTTTTTTGATGCTGCTGCTGCTGCTGTTGTTGTTGTTGTTGTTGTTGTTGTTGTTGTTGTTTTTAAACCCGCGTTATTATTCGAGCGAGCACCTGCCCCCGGAAATCAATTCATTTGCTTTAGCAATTGCAACGAATTCATCGGGGCTCGTCGAAATTTTCTCTTTTCTTCTTTTTTTCTTTCCTTACGTAATTTCTCTCGGGGCTAGGAAGGAGGTTGCAAATCTAACGCGGAAGTAAGAGATTGCCGACCCGAGGCGAGGATCACTTTGATCCTGATTGGATATTGCTTAATTCTTCCGAGTTTTCCAAATATAGATGACCTTTTCGGTTCACAATTATGCAGCCCAGATATCCCGGCTGGGATGTTTCTTAGTGTGTTGCCATCCCATCTTGGAGATGTGTGTCAGGAATCGAAGTTGTCAGTGCCGGAATTCATCTTCCCGTAAAAGTACGAAATCAAGGCCGCGCTCGCTGCTTCGTGGAATTTTCGGTGACAAAAGGACGGAGGATGGATATCATCCTGAGATCAGCATGCTAACGATGTGTGCCATCCTGCATCCGAGGGATGACGCGTGCACGCGTCTGGCTGGTAGGATCAAAAGCGATCGTGTGTGCCGTCGATCCCCTTTACTCTTTCATATACGGCAAGCAAGCAATTTCAGCCACGATCGAGTTAAATCGCCGACAGTGCCCCACGGTTGTCCATACTCTACTAACGTATTCATATTTTTTAAAAAATGCTTTTTACACAGAGGACCAACCCATACTTTGCCGCGCGAAATATCGACACACGTTTCGGTTGTCGTAAACATAAACACAGGTATATCCACATGAACGTAAACATGGCTGACCCTGATGACTTCTCCCGAGGGATACCGAGGACCCGAATTCCTACTAATTTTATTGACGACCTTGACAAGTGGGCAGAATTATTTCCTCACTCGACATGGGCGAGATATCTTGACGAAACCTCGCGCCGCGACCCCAAATGTATTCCACGACCTTCTGCGTTTTCCTTTTATCGCGACCTTGCGCGAAGCTGCAGTTTTCGGATAGACCAGAGCCCAGCGTATCGGGCCACGTGGATTCAACCTTGAGTCGAGCTGCGCATTGCCAACAGTCACGCTTGCAAGCTGCAATTGTGTGCTCGGCCGGGGGACATTACGTCGAGTTAGTCCGTGGCCGCTTGCGATATAGAGCTTAACCCGACGTCTGGCTAAACTGCCAATTTAACAGTAGTTAGTATTCACCGCCTTCTTGCTTCGAACCCCCAATCTCATGGTTCCATTAAACCGTCATTACATCGGAATAGTCGAAAAGTTCGCAAATCCGCGTCGATGTTTTTCGGTATTCGCGCGGGAAAAGAACTCAGCGCGTGTCCGAAAATCGTGAGAACTCTTGAAACGCGTTGCATTCGTTAATACGATCTTGTTTCGTGACGCGTTGCTTTATCTCGAGTGCATGTTTCTCACCTGGCGTAAAGTTTTGTTAATCCGCGAGAAGTAATCTTCGAAGATGAACTCACGTTTTTTGATGACAGCGGTCTAACCGACAACGCCGGTACGCGAAGCGACGCGGTTTCTTTTTTCCCTTTTTTTCTTTATATATATATATATATGAATGGAATGCACTTTGAAGTTGAATTTTACATTCGAGAGGAGACGTAAACGAGACAAAATAGGGATCTTTACGGTGCAAGTTACGGTAGGAGTTGGCATTAAAATGTTGCTCAGGATTTCTAAGACTGGAATCTCGGATTCTGAATTGCCGCCCGCCAAGTCGAACTCGACTACTTTTCGGAGATCCGTCGCACCATTTTTCGCCAATGAAAAGATAATGCGTGGATTATGTTGAAACGCAGCGAACCTCCGGCAATCCGGCTTGCTACAGGGAAAATGTTTTATGCCGTAAAAAGTTGAAAAAACTCTGCGTCGAAATTGCTAACGCGAAGGATCGAACTTTTTATTCGGGCGATATTTTCGAAATGCTGCCAAAAAGTATATACACGTATACTTGTCGATTCTTGGAATAAAATTTCAATAATAAGCGAGCATGAATAATATCTTTAGCGATTTACCATTGACGATTCGATATCAAATCACGATATTACTCGCATTAAATTATCGCGACTTTACAGTCGACTTTTTCTATAAAGATCCCAACGCTGCTAACGCTGCTAAGAAGCAAGACCTTCCCACCGACCTTACTTTCGATCACTGTCCATCACTTATCGCCCGATATTAGCATCTATTAAAGCGCATTTACGCACACGCGCGCGTTCTTACACGCGCGATAACGCACGTGGGATGAATGTGCCACGTGAAGCGGGGCAGCGAGGAGCAAAGTGAAATAAATTTTGGCATACGGAAACGGGAGCACGAAAGAGAAAGCGAGATAAACAAAGTGCAAAGGAGAGGCTGCCGGAGGGGTAGAAGGTCGTACAAGAGGGGTCGTCCCGGTTCACCGAGCACCGAGGGGTTGGCACGAAGAAGTCGAGTACTCTGAGACTCTTCACACTCGATGTATGTCGGAAACGCGCGCGTGTGAGTGCGACCACCCCAGCCACCCCTCGAACTCGACGAGGAATCAGAGTAACGTCGAAATTTTAATCGCTGGCTGTAGCTCGGTTCAATCACGTTGCGATTCGCTAGATATTGCGAATATAAACAGGTATATCGTAATATAAGCGACTGCGGATGGAAAATTATTTGGAAAATGGAATTTCCAAAATCATCGATCTACAAAACGATCAATGTGCAACAGCACGGGAGTGCAACACCGACGATATCAAGTCGTCAAATCGTCACGTCGGAAAAGCGAACAGATTCATCCGAAGAATCTCAAATTATATTCATTGCGCAATGCGCATATGATGCTGGTTAAATAATAAGAAATTATGGTATACGCGCATATCTGATATCTAAACATTAACCATCCTTAGCACACGATATCTTCATCATCTTTGATCACGATGTGCGATGTGCGAATAATTTAATTTAATATGTATGCAATATGTATTCCTCCATAGTCGTAATTTATAATTTGACATGGAATCTAGTTATAATTTAATATAAAAATTACATAAGGATAAGTATGCGCGCATGCCTGTCATGCCGCGCATTACGGAGCGAAAGGAGGGAGGGCGGGGGGAATTACATTTTTACTTACAGCTCGACTCACGTTTTGGTGCAGCGGATGAAGCAATCATATGAAGCCACAAGGCTTAATTATCATATCGGATTCGATCGATCGCGGCGGGGATATCCAACTGCGATATCGCAACGATCGCGCGGGATTGTTAATGATATTAATTGATACCGCATATTTTGCAAATAGAAGCGCGTGGGGACGCGAGCACCCGCGAAATATCCGCCATCTTTAACGAAATCTCACGTAACACGGGAAATTAATTGTCACGATTATGCGATGACGATCTGCAGCGTCGTCCGCTCACTGAGAAGCATCTCGCATCTAATATTGTAGATCCAGAAGACGGATCTCAGTGCGGAAGAACGAAATCTGCGAAGGAGATCGGCGAAGCGGCGCGATTCTCACTCAGATCTCTGAGCTACGAACATCCGTGGATCACAGACTTTAATTCGCATGGAGACACGCGTGCTCCGGGTCGCTCCGCTTTGTCGCATCGCAGTGCGCGTCTCCTCCAGGAAAATGGAAAAAGGCTCGCGAGCAGAAGCGCGCACCGGTCTAGCCGAGAAGTCAGCATCCCATTCCGGATGACAGGTGGGGGACGCGGCGGAATGGGATTTTATTGTTCGCCGCTGCGGCGAGCGTGCTGAGACGGGCGGAGGGTTCTCTGAGAGAGCCGAGAAGAATGCCGGTCGTTTCGCCGCCGCTGCGACCACGTCGTTCACGGAACGTCTGACGTGACGCGGCCGCGATACCGGACGTAAACATTTGTAAGCTTGCGTCCGCTTTGCGAGCCTCCCCGCGCGATCTATCATCGATCTAATATCTATAATCGTGCCTAATTAAAGGGCACACCTTGCACGTTTTTACGAAATTTCTGTCGGGTCTTGAATCTGTCGGACGCGATCTGTCTCGTCTTGCCTTAGTAGGTAGATTGAGAGTTATCGCTATTATTGCATAAAAAAAAAGATAAAGCGATTGTGATAGAGGCAACTCAAGATCAGAGAAAGAGAGAGAGAGAGAGAGGATGATCAGGATGTCTATTCTCTCAGTGATGATTTATGAAAACGGAATCCAGGAAAGCCAGAATTCCCCTAGGGAAGGAACTTAGAATCGAATAGTCCAACTAAAGGACGTCGCATTTGAATCGTCGACATCCTCGCGATATCCTCGCGATATCCGTCGGACTTGTTTGGTTTCCCCGGTCTGGTCGAGCGATGCAGCCTACAGAATCGTATTTTACACGCAGGGGTGTATTTTTTCCTGCACGCGTCTAATTCGTTGTATAACTTTTGCGCCAAACGTTTCGCAGCCACTCGGTATACAGCGCGCGCACGATATCGATGAAATCCGCCAGCGCGCGCGAAAGCCGTTTCTCATGGAAGGATCCCGATGAGGTATTGTCGTTCGCCGTCGTCAGCGTCGTCGTCGTCGTCGTGGTGTAGGGCTCGTCGTCGTCCCTGGAAGGCCCGCCGCAGGCTGTGCAGGATGAGAGGCAGCGGGAGTGAAAGGGAGAAATGCCGCGGATGCCACGACAGCGCGCGGCTCATTTAAGCTTTGAAACCCTCTCGTACCGCTGAGAGGGTGCGCGTAACGGCGACACTATCGGGTGGCTCCGCGTAATCTCCGAGGGAGGATCAGGGATTATGCCGGAGCTACGTAACGATCGGATCTAAATTCTTGCGACAAATTGCCAGGTATCGCGCCCGACACAAAAGATGTTCCAAAAAATGTAAAGCCGGCCAAGTTTGCAGAGAACAACGAGTTCGGGCGGAATAATTTTCGAGGACCTTAACGCATATACCGCGGAGCCAAGTAAGATGGACGTCAAAGAAAGGGAGCGAGAGAGAGAGAGAGAAAACACGCGAAAGAAGATTCGTAGGGCGTACAAATTGATTTCAAGCGTCGACGATTTTTTTCGCCAAGCTTCTACCGCAGCCTTGGGCTGCCCGATAAATGGCTCAACATCATCGGGAATAAGAGATTATTTCATCGATTAGGATCTTTCTTGTGTTTTTCTAAATAAATCCCAAAGCTCACGGGGGGGGGGGAGAGAGCAAGAGATTAATTTGTGCGTCTGACATGTAGCCGCTGTTCAGCCGCTGAAATTGCAATTTTAAAAAGAGTCGATAAGAGAGTTCTCATAATAACGTAATTGTTTCGCTGCTCGTCAGAAAGTTGACGCTCGCGTTTAATTAAATTTTGTAGCGTCGAATTTCCTTAACGACTCCCTAGAATTTTTGCCAACTCTGCTAATCAGCATCGCAGTATTTGTCCGTTCCGGCTCACCCGGTAGAAGAGAGCCGCGGGAGATGGCGTGGGGTATCCAGGAGTGTCGCATCGCATCCCGTGGCAGTCGAGTCCTCGCGTTTTTCCTCTCTTTTTCGCCCTTTCACGCCCCCTCGGCTTGTCTCGATTCTCCTTGCGACGGATAGACGCGCGCTCGCGCGGAAGCGAGCAACTCGAGCACGAGGAGCGACGAGAAAAAGGAAGACCACGCGTCCTTCCGCTCTTCTCTCGCCCTTCCGGAGTTCGATTCTCGCAAGGGTCTCTCGCAAGGGAGACCCAAGAGAGAAAGCGAGCTCTGAAAGCGGGAGGCAGACGAGAAGAGACAGGAACAACTCCTCGCGAGAGTCGTAATCCCTCTTCCGTGGACAGTGCGACCTTGAGACTCGAAGCAAATCGAACTCAAAACCTAAAAGTATCCTTTTTACGGACAAAGTTAATTATACGAGCAAATTAATGTTCCATGTCTATTAACCATCTCGCGTTACAAGCCTTGTAATCTTGTGCAACGTTCAGCGATTGAATCGATAGCAGTCAGTATCGATGCCGAGGAACTAATTATTTTATGGCTGAAAATATAGCGAAAATATTGATAGCCATTAACGGTCACGATAACTATCGTGTAAATAATAAAATCGCTGCTGAGGGAAATAAAGTGAGGAGAAACGAGAAAAAGAATCATCAAATAACAGAATGTCCTTGATTACGTGATTTAAGTAAGAAAACAAAGAAAAGAAAAGTGCTATTTTGGAGTGACAAATGAAGAAATGCGGAGGCGAGAGATGATGATAAACGAGATGTAAAGAAAATGCAACGAAGAGGACGAAGAAAAGACGAAGAGGAAAAGGGAGCCTGTCCAGGAGGAATCTCGAAGAAATTGAGACTCCCGAAGGAGAATGGGGGAGGAGGAAGGAGGGCTGAAGGAGGCGGCGGGGCGAAATTTTCTTTTCATTCTTCGGTTTCCCGTGACTCGATGCTGATGGAGAACACGACGAAGTCTGCTTAAGGGCTTCGAACAAATGAAACGGAACAGAGGGATCGAGATAGCTGGAGCAAGGACGATAGCGAACTTTATGGCGCGATATTTCGCCGCGGTCAGGAGTTCATTCTTCGTTACCGGTGAACAAGAGTAATCGGAGCTCCCTTTGTCGCTGCTGTTATCCTTCTCCATCTTATCTCTCTGTCCCTTTTTCAATATCTCGTTTCCTATTTGCCTTATCTGCCGTTTGCTTTGCTACTTTTTTATTCAGCTCCACAAATGCGCACATTAACCCGAACTCTAACTCTAAAACTTTGAGAATGCTGCTGCAAACGTCAAGGTCACGTTAATCAAACCGTCGTGTCCAGCACCTATGTCCGTATCTCCGAGATCTTCTCCGGCGATGCGATTCGGCGTGTTTCGGCGAAATTTCAGACTTTCAAGGAAAGCAAAAGTATATTCGCATACAGGCTTGGAGAATCGAGGCTCAGTCCAAGTCTCAAGCTCCGATCGAATCACGTAGAGACGAAGACGAAGAGAGAAGACAGACGCACTCGAGGATGGCAACCGTTTCCGCTCGTGTATCCCCGCGCATCCTCTCGCGCGTCTCTGTTCGCGGGACAAGTTCCTCTTCTTTCGCCGGCTTGCGGAATTGCGCGCGCTTTTCCGAAAGCTCGGATATTATCGCGCCACTCGATAAGTGCTCCGTGCCTCGAGAGAGCAGCTCTCGAAAGACGTCCTCCCTCCCCCCTCCCTCCCTCCCCCTTCCTCCTCCGCCTTTCTTCTTCTTCTTCTCGCCTTTCCTTTTTTTTCTTTTCTTTTTATTATTGGCCGACGCTCGACGTCGAAATGATTTTTCGGGGCTTTGCGTTACCATGACGATGGTACAGAACAGTGCGCGGGATTAATATCGTCCGCCTGCAGCCTCGTCCGTAATCGGGGAGAGGGAAAAATCGCCGCCTCGCCACCTGCTGACCCTCTTCGCCGGGAGGGAGTCAGCGGGTCGGACGATAATTGGCGGATTTGCGAAATTATACACGGCGACGGAGCCGCGTTCCGTCTCGTCGGGATGTCTTATCTGGTATCCGGCGCGAGTGAAATTAATAGAAAATTAATTGGCACTTGCGATAATCGCGCCGCGAATTATAATTCGGGATCTGTGCCCCATAGGCTGCCCTCGCGGAAATGATTAAAATTAGAAGTCACGTGGACACGTCCTCCCTCTCTCCCTCCCTTTCTCTCTCTCTCTCTCTCTCTCTCTCTCTCTCTCTCTCTCTCTCTCTCTCTCTCTCTCTCTCTCTCTCTCTCTCTCT
>JAHMML010000010.1:46683-57934 GCA_020341155.1 Eciton burchellii
CTCTCTCTCTCTCTCTCTCTCTCTCTCTCTCTCTCTCTCTCTCTCTCTCTCTCTCTCTCTCTCTCTCTCTCTCTCTCTCTCTCTCTCTCACTGTCAGAGATCACTCGCAATATCCCATAAACTCGTAGCCGAAGTGGCATTCTTTGGAGAGGAGAGATCAATTGCTCGAAGCAATCTGCTCGATGAAATCCGCCGCGTTATCCGGTATTAAGGTTAATAGAATAATTAATAATAACAACAACAAATAACAATAATAATTCTAACGGTGAGGCGAGGCAAATATGCGCGGAAGCGAGGCATTTCCACAGGCGGTTCGGTTAATGCGGCTATATCGAGGCGAGTCATTAGCGTGGCGATGAGTTTCCAATACGCTCACTTCTGATTGCGCCGAAAAAGGGAACGAAAAACGGATGCGAGAGAGCGGAAGCCGATGACGTCGATGCTGGGTGGGACCGGTGTGATATATATATACATATATATATATATATATATAGTATACACAGTTAACTCCGATAAACGCGACCGAGCGTTCCGGCACGAAGCGAGATAAGGCATTTCGCGTGCGAACGCGCCCGTATGCTGCCTTAATTCGCGCGGACGCGCGGATGAACGGGCACGTTTCATTCCGCATCTCGTATCGGCTTTCATTTCATATTTTTCGGCGGACGGACCGGGCGAGCCGCCGCCGCCGCCGCCGCCGCCGATTTTTTTATCGCCGTTTGAGGAATCGCGCGCCCGAGCGGCAATTACGGGATATTTCCATTAACGCCGCGCCGCGACGCGACGGCGACGACTACGACGATGCCGGAAATTTTTCAGGGAACTCAACTCTTTTCCTTTCTCCTTTTTCAATCTGCAAATGGGAAACTCTAATAGACTCCCCCGATATCTCTTCGCGCTCCGCGCCAATGCCGTCCCCGTTCCGGTCTGTCCAGGGGGCGGGGGAGGGGGGGGAGGGGAGAGGTGGAGCGAGAAGCATGTGTTTACGTACTCACGAGGCGCGTAAAGATGCTCCTACCCTTCGATATTATCCTCAGATAAGAAGCAACTGGCCCTTCGATCTCCGTAATTCGCCCTCGGCGAATTGATTTCTTTCGCCTCGCAAGCGTTCCGCAGCGGAGCGGCTGCGGAACGAATCGCTGCAACGAGACACTGCGGCTGCCCATTATCGCGTCGTTAGGGCAGTTTACACCGTGCAGCCGTGAAATCCGTTCTTGCCTGCCGCGAGAGCCGGCTGTATCCATCCCGCCCGCCCGCTCCCTCTCCCCTCACGCCCTGATTCGCTTGCCGGCTCGTGTTTGCTCAATCAGATGTAATTAATGGCAGCGGTGACTCATTGCTGCTCGCTCGATTCGATTTCAGTTTCTCGCCGGGGGTACGGGGAATGGAACGACGCGCGATCGCGCACCCTCGGAGTGGTTCTCGCGTGATGAAATCCGCACTCGCGGATTGGTGCACCGGACAGGTGCACCCCGTGTGTCTCCGCGACGCTGACAAGGATTGCTATTACAGAACTGAAAAGAATTGCTCTCTCTCTCTCTCCCTCTCTCTCTCTCTCTCTGTCTGTCTGTCTGTCTCATATCGCATCAAGAAATTTAAAACCATGTGTGCTGATGATAAATATATCTTGAATCATGCGTGAGACTGCGTACTAGTCTGGAGGAGATCCTCGAGCGAGTGTAAATGGCACGATCGAGACATTAAAGAGAGAATGAGAAGGAGAGATAACTTGGAAAGGACCTTGACACGTGTATGAGATATCAGTAAAAGTGGAATTTGAAGGGAACTCGACGACTGTCCTAATAAGCAAGCATAATCTCATTCCTCGACTTTGTATCGCTTTCGCTTGTATCGCGAAATTATTTACCTTAAACTCGCGCGCGCTCGTATGTGTGTATGCGCTTAATTCTGGAACGCGACAATTCGCGAGAGAAGGTCCGCGCGCTTAATCAGGTCACGGAATAATGATTCCCCCAATTTTGCCGCCGTCGCGGGCCGCGATCATTTATGCGCGGTGACAAACGATCGCGGAGCGTGCCGTTTCGAAGCTGAGGCCGAAATTCGATGTCGCGGCGCCGGCGTCTGCGTTAAATTCCGCAACGCGGGCCGCTCGCTCTCTAATTTCCCAAGTGGAAACGCTTTGCGTTTTCTCCCCCGCCAATGCCGTCCCACGTGCGAACCCACGCACGCTCGTCCGGCCGAGATCGATACGGCGATCTGGTTTATCGGTGCCTCGGTCAACCGGTCGCGCATAATTGGAATCCGCATCACGCGTTGGCGCGCGCATGCGCGCGTGCACGCGCGTGTCCCTCGACCACGTGTCAGCTCGGCGCGTATGTTAATTAAACGTTCTACCGAGCGAGGATTTTCGCTCTGTGTTTCGCTTCACGGTCGCCTGCCGCCTCGGCATCAAAGGAAGCGCCGCCGTCGAGGAGGCAGCCGCGCTGATAAAATCAAGTCGGCGATCCTTAAAAAATTCCGSGSSGGGSGGGSGGGGSGGGGGGGGGGCAGGGGAAGCGGCCGGTGTAAAGACTGTCCATAGAATGTCTGCGGAGGTACTAAGGCTTACGGTGAGCGAGGTTAAAGGCACACCGGCGCGCCGGCACGCGTGCGTGATTATTATTATTATTATTGTTGCTGTTGTTGTTATATACGCGCTCGTCCGTTTCGGATGCGCCGCGGCGCGATTGAAGATGACGTGCTCAATTACGTGGCATACGCGGCGTAGCCGATTTCTCTCCCCCCCCCCACCCCGTGTTTCTCCCCTCCCCGCGTAATTTTCCTATTTCGTATCTGGGGAGGGAGAGGCGAGCCTAGCGCTAATTCCCACATTAGCGCTCCCCGGCTCGAAAAGCGGCGCGATAAAGCTACGAGGCTGTTAAGACGTTTAAGCCGCTCGCCCGCCCGGCTAATTGTAATCTCGCGCAGCGATTTCGCATTTATCAGATGAACGTCGGCGGCGCGCGGGCAATTAAACGGGAGCGGGAGCGCCGGGCGAGCGCGCGATAAATTGCGCAAGGAGGCGGCCCGCAACGCCGCTAATTTATTCGCGCCGCTGCCTGCTAATCGCCCGACATCGTCGTCGCCGATGTCGTCATCGATGCCGATAACGCGCCCAACACGAAACAATGCACGATCGCCTTCCATTATTCCAATATGCATGCCGACGCGGCGATGCAGCGCGTCCGATAATCGTCGTAAATCTTCGCGAATCACGAGTGGGCGTCACGCGCGCGCGCGCGCGCGCGGCGAGTGCACTTCTGCTTTCCGCGGGGCCGGAGAGGGAAGGGGGAGGGGGGAAGGGGGAGGGAGGTGGCGGACTAATTACTCCGGATGACGGAATTTAATCGCCCGGTGGACACGCGGACCGCTCGGTAGCCGCGAGGCGAATCGATGCGATGCATGATTCGCATCTTAACCTCAAAAATGTCTGCCCGAGCGTAGCTCGGGTTTGGTATCGCCGAGATGAGATGACGTACGTCTCTGTAATTGGGCAGAAATAATTTCGCGAAAATAATTTTGCAGAAAGGAGAAAGGTTCCTCCGTCTTCAAGGTGGAATCGCTCTCGCTGCTCCTGCTCGCTCCTGCCCACTGATAACTGCGAAGCGCAAGAAGATAATCGCGTTCGATCGAGTGTTACGAGATTATACGCAATCGTCGCAATCGTATGAGCGGCTCAGTTTAGGTGGCTGCAGTTTTCAGAGGTTCGCCGAGGCCATTTCGATACAGTAATCGTCGTACAGTGGTCCCCCGGAGACCATTCGGTTCGTTAACGTGGAGAACTTAAAGGGGATGGCTTGCTATCTTCCGCGGCGGATCGATCATTGCGCCACGGTTGGCGTGCGCCATTTTCTCACCTTGTTAGAAATCAGCGTTTTTTCTCGGCAAAAAGCGAGAAGTTAGGATGTAACTTTCGATGAAAAAGGCAAGAGACATCATCGAATAATCGTGATGATCGTAACTGTAATATCTGCACCAGTGCATGTGTATTAGGTGTACAAATTAATTTCTTGCTTTCGATTTCAAGCCTCGACTCGAAACTGTCAAATCTCTACCGCGGACAAACGTCATCGAGAATGGTCATCGAAAAAATGACGGATACCAGTTTATCGATCAGAATCTTTCTTATACCTTTATAAATCAATTTTAAATTTTACGAAAAAGCATGAAATTAATCTGTACACCTGATATGTACATATATGTACACGTATAAATACATGTATGTGATTATGTAATACGTAATGGCATACGTAATGAGTCAGTTTTCGATTTGCTTTGCATTCGCGACATTGACCCGCCAACAGGCTGATACATCTTCAGGATTATGCCGGTAGCTGGCGGATCTTCGTCGATCATGCTTCGTCGAAATGCTTGCGGATTAACATCTCTGCGAATTACGAGGATTGCACGCGGTAGCGTCGCGTTTCAGCCAGAGTGCGAGGACGATTCGGTTTCACCCAAATGCCACTGGATCGTCGATTTCGTCGATACAGCGCCGATATATACGGTGGATTTTCCGGCGGAATCGAGTGTCGAGGTTTTACGTTGCGTACACGCAAACGCGTACACGCAAACGCGTACGCGTGCGAATACGCAATGTGTAATTAGCAGCGTATCGCGCTTTTCGAAGTGCTGTAGTCGCACGGCATATTCGCGGCTATCAAGGAAACGAGGATCATAAAATGGCTTTAATCTTTCTGCGCGAGGGCGTCTGGTTGCACGTACGGCGCATAAAATAAACGAATTGCGAGCGCTGCTGCTTGAGGAACGCCCGTAGCTTGAGCTTTAATGATATTCCGCGATCGAATTTTGATACGATCGTCACGTGGCATCGCGGCAAGCATTGCCGACAATTTCGATTGTCGGCGAGAAAGTCCCTCGGGGCTTGGAATTCTCGCGCGCCCCTAAGATCCCAGCACTGCCCAATATCTCGGGCGTGAATAATAATTACACGTCAATAATATCGCCCGCTATTAAATTGTACGAAGCGCACCGCCTTGGAAATAAAAGCGCAACTCGATTTTCGACGGATAATTGATCCTGATATTCAGGTCAGCCGCATCAGCGGCTACGTGACATTATCGCCTCGCCGCCCGACGAAACAAAAAGCCCTCTGATCTTAAAATTTATAGATCGCCTTGTAAATTATAGCCGGCCAAGTCGGCGCGCCGGCAAGCGGAAAAGTACCGGCGTATCGGCCGCGAAATCCGGCAAATCGAATTTCGTCGTCGCTGTCGCATTTCCAATTTCGCAGCGTTAATTCAAAATTAACCAAACAGGTTCGACCACGGTGTAGCACGATGGACGTCGAATAATTGAGTAAAACGCTCCGGGCGGCCGATGCTGCGCACGCCCCCTTCCCCYCCCCCYCCCCCCGCCTCCCCCCACCCTCCCCCCGCATCTTCATCTCGCTTTTAGCGTTAATAATATGACGCGTGCCTTTTAAACGCGACGCTCTATTAACGCTGAAAGCGAGATATCGACGCGACCGTTGCCGAGTTGGGTCGGGAGATCGCTCGATGAAAGTTTAAACTTGCGGATAACGGCACGGGCGTATTACGGGAGGGCGGCTATGACAGGCGCGAAGGGAAAAATCGCCACGTCACTTTCGAGCGACAGCGCGCATCGCGGAAAATTATTGCGCGAGGAATTCGGAAAAAATTGCCCGCCGTTCGTTGCGCGGAACGTTAGTTTTTAGCGCCCCGGCGATTTCCGGCGGGGTTACGCGGTTTTTCCGCCATCGATTCGGCCGCGCCGCGGAATTCTGACGAATCCCCCGACAATTATTGCACGCGGCAGCGTGCAGACCACGCAAGAGATAACACAAACATTTCTTCTTTCCGAAGGACATCGGAAAGGGGGCAGGGGCAGGGGGAGGGGGAGGGGCGGCGTAAATCGAGTCACGATTATTATAATTTCAATCGATCCGCGCGCGATCTCTTTCTCCCACGGCGATTCCCGCGCCGATTCGATCTCGAATCGCGCCAATTTCGACGGGATTCGCGCGATATTTCGCGCCGGTGGAGAGAAACGAGATACCACTTATCCGTTATTACTTATCCGAGGCACGATTCCGCCGAATTCGTCGAAGGAGACATCCGCGGACAGCCGCCTTTGCGGATACCTCGTATCGCGGAGTTCCGGAAGGAAGATCATTCGGCGGGAAACGGCTTGCGTTTAGAGCTCGAAAACGCTAGAGCTGCTCCCGAGCAAAACCCTTCGATCAGCGAGCATCCGAAAAAGCGCGCAATAATGTAACGCAAAATGTCAAAGCTACTTTCACGAGAGAGAGAGCGAGGGAGAGAGAGAGAGAGAGAGAGAGAGAGAGATTGTACGCTATCGCGCAGAATTTTCGGGCGCGCAAGAAGCTGCACGCAAAACCGGGAGGAGATATCCCGACAATTGCGACAGCCGCGACTGCCTGACGCAGAGGGATGCTGCGGGGTTAGAGGGTCGGGGAGGGTGGCTAGCGGGATCACCGAGACCCTGATATACCCGGCGGGTTGTCGAGGTGGACCGTGGTAATCCCCCTAAACCCTGGCACAATACCGCACCGGTTTCTACAGCGGCCATTAGCGCGGAAGGGGAAAAAAGATTAAAACCTTCGCCCGCAGCGGCGGCGAATCCCCGTTTTATTAATCGCGCGCGTTGCGCAAGATAACGTCGCCGGCCGGCAGTTTCGAGGAAAAGGGTTAAAGCGCCCCGAGAGATGCCGAGCAGAGGGCAGAGGCAGGGCGACAGGAAGAGAGAAGGAGAGAGAAAGAGAGAGTCGAGGATCTCGATCCTCGTACATCGCGCCGCGACGATCGGAGATTCCGCGTACGTACGAGATCTCGATCTCGCCGCGTCTAATCACAGGTAGGATGATCAAGGAAAGGGGAAAAGTTCACGGAGGACTTGGTCCCCCAAGTCGCACTTGCCACTCCGATTTCGGGAGCGATATCTCTCAAAGAGCCAGATACGTCTCCGCGTCGAAAGTTCGCCGAAAGTTTTGCCGCTCTATTTATAAGAAAAGCGACGGGAGGGGGAGGGAGGGGAGAAAGCCAAAGTTGCGTCTGACCACCCGATATATAGCGCCGGTGCACACGTAAGGAGCGCGCGGTTGAGCTTAGACGCAGCGTCAAAAGAGCCGAGCGGCTTTCGCCTTTTATTCCGAGTCCACCGTGCCGGATAAAAAGGAACGCGCCGCGGCGAGAAGAGGAGCCACCCACTTCTTCCGTCCCTCCCCCACCCCTCCGTCGTCGTTTCCGCTTCCTCCTTTTTCCCGCTTCCTCCTCTCGCGGTTGGAAAGGGGAAAAAAACCAGAGAGCTGGCTGCGGGAGGAGGAAGAGGCGATGGATGCTGTACAGAGAAGGCGAAAGCAGGAATACAGGGAGGGAAGAGAGAGAGAGAGAGAGAGAGAGAGAGAGAGAGAGAGAAGGAGCGAGCGAGCGAGCGAGCAAGCGGAGAGAGACGAAGCCGAAAGAGTACGTCCGCGTAGTAAAAGGGGCGCGAGGGGATCGAGGGGAAATTCGAGCTATGCGCCTTTAGCGGCGAAAGCCGCGGATGTTCATCTCTCTTTTTCTTCTCCCTTCTCTCTCTCTCTCTCTCTCTCTTTCTCTCTCTCTCTCTCCCTCCCTCTCTCTTTTTCTTTCTTCGTCGCTGCTCCTCCACAACGAGCGAGCACTCCACTGACCTCCAAAGCGAAATTTCCGAGCTTCCAATGGCTGAGCGATGAAAAAGCCCGACCCTCTTTCACTCGCGCAGCGGCGGCGAGCGTGAAAATTAAGATTCGCGAATACCGAGATGCGCGGACTCGCGTTCGATGTGGATTCGTCGCGACGAGCGCGACGAGATATCGGGCGATGTGAGATCTCCTTTGACCCGCGAAACCGAAGGATCTGTTCTTCGCGAGAGTAAAAACATGCGCGAGATTATATGAGATACGCGATGCAGGATGGATTAAATTTGCAAGCTTTGCGGAGAATTGACCGAGAATTGTATAAATAAAATAAAATAAAATAAAATAAAATAAATAAATGCAGAGCTAGATACATCGACATCGTTAAATCTCCCCTATTCCGTGTCCGTTGTTTTCGTTGACGGTAAAAATAACTAAAGTGACCTTATTCGTGCTCGATCGAGGATGAACGCCGATCTAATCTCGCGGAGACGTCGCGTTAGCGTAATCAATCGCCCGATTGATGCTATGATCGCGCCGGATTCTTGCCCCTGCCCCTTTCCTCGCGCGTTTCGCGCGAACTCGCGTGCCATAAAGCTCGAGCGCATTTGCGGCAGCTTTTATAGATCGCGAACAAGTCGCGGTCTGCGGTCAACAGCGCGGTGGTTTCGCCGCGCGCCTTGCTTCGCGCCCTTTCGCCCTTTCGCGCTATTCAAATCTCTCTCTTTCTCTTTCTCCCTACCTCTTATCCCTTGCCCTTCTTTATCCCCCTCTTTCCGTGTGCGTTCCGAATGCACGCGGCTCTTCAATCTTGATTGACGGAACGCCGCGGCCCGCATTAAAGGGCTGGGTTGGCAATTATCGTGCTAATAGCACGGTGATAATTGAGTTGGAGCGCAAGAGCGATCCGCGTCATATTTTTCGCATTTTGGCACGGGCGAGAATCTCTCTCTCTCTCTCTTCGTATTTAACGTGAAATTCATTCCGCGCCTTTTGCCGCAAAAATGCCGTGTCGTTCCGCCAATGAATAATTGAAAGAAATAGGAAAACAAGGTACACGCACGCGCGCGCGCCGGAATAGCAACAGTAATTTCCGAACGGGTCGCTTAAGTGCGGAAAAATTTATCCGCCGGATACCGCGCTGCCTAGCTGAGCTCCATTTCTCGCCTCCGCCTCGCCATCGAAATCCCGTGGCCTCGTATTACGCTCGTAACTTCGTGCTATCGCTATCGCGAACGCCCGGAGCACTTTCCGACGCATTTCCCCTTCGCATCGGTGCAATTATGCGAGTGGAGGCAATTCGTCGCGCCTCGTGCGCGCCGCGCGATCGATGCGCGCTTTCGCGCGCGCGAGATTAAATGGATTTAAAAAACCCCGCGCGGGGAACGGCGGGAGGAGTAGGGGGGGCGCAGGCCCCGCGCGGTCACACCGCGAGGACGCGACCACGTTCCGCCAGGAACTTGTAATTGGTTCGCGCTTAAATGCGGAATTCGACTGGTCCGCGCAAAACAGAGCACCCCATCCCCGTCCCCGTGCCCCCTTCCCCGTTTCCCCGCCCCGACCGCGGGTTGTTTGCGGGTCTCCGTAATACTCGCGTCACGCTCCGGATTATGCGATTACCCGCGTTACACGTGGGTCAATCGCGGCAATCCTGCGCCGGACAGCTTCCGCGAAGCTTCCGGAGGAATGATTTGCCAGAAAGACAGATTCGCGCGAGAAGTCTCCGAACGTCTCCGACGAGTTTGGACACAGAACGCCTGCCTGCAAGCGAAGCTCTCGCCTCTACTCTCTGAAGCGGCCTGTAAGACAATATCGGTGCCACGTAAATATTCGCCGAGAGCCACCCGAGTGGACCACCGGCTAACAGCGGGAACTAGAAGAGCAGGCGGAAGCAGAGGAGAACAGGAGACGAGGCCAGCGCGTCGCTCGTATTCTGACGAATATACCAGAATAACGCACTCGCAGTGCAGAAGGAAAGAGAGGGAATTCGCGATGAAGCTCTCCTCGGATTTCCGCGGTTACCGGTTCCCTAGATGCAGACTCCCCCGAAGCTCCGAATGTGTCCCGCCGAATGTGCATCCACGTTCTCGTCCAGTGGCGAGGCCGTAAATTTTTATACCCCCGCAAATGTCCCTAGAAAATTTCTGCGTAGAGTCTAGCGCGCGCGCAGGAGCGCGGCCGCTGCAATTCCGCCGATTCCAACTCCGTCTCGAACATGCGACGCAGGTTCCGGCAATTTTCCCGGTCCCTCCGCCTCCTCCTCCTCCCTCTTGGCGGCCGGTAAAAAACTTTGATCGCACCTTCCGGAGAATTCTTCCGGAGTAATTCTCGGCGAGAGGAAGAAACAGGTCGGGAGACACATGTGGCCAGACGTCGCGCGGCTCGCTCGGACCGAACATCAATTTCAGCGGCGAGTCTAACGATCCGGCAGACGGCTGCGAGGGCGAACTTGTATAATTTCCGCGAGCGCCGTCGACGAGTGATTCTGAAGTGACGGCGACCCTCGTCGCCGCGCACGGTTGGATCGCCGGCGTGTCGCGTCGTCGTTGCGAAACTTTCAAGTGACCCTCGTCGTCCCCAGAGGCGAGTCAGGCGGCCGATTCCGAGCATCCGGCTCGGAGGGGACGCCCGGAGATTCGGGATAAGTGCCAGACCGGCCTCTCGTTAATGGCGCACGTCGCTCCGGGAACTTTCGCTCTGTCCTTCCAACGTGGCGCGACGCTCGTATGAATAAATACGCGCCGACACGTGTCCCGGTGACGAACCTGCCACCGTCATGCGGCCAACCTGTGTCGCTTCATTCGTCGCAGAACTTGGGCCACCCCGCATTCCCGGCGGGGTCAAAGCTCCACGAGCTACCACGAAGGTCGGATCTTCGCGACGGTCGGAAGCTCGATGGAATTCCGGATTGACGCCGGGGCATCGATCACCTTGCGAGATTTACGTCACTCGAGTTCGATTCCTTCGAGCAATGACGCAAGCCTCGAATCCGAATCCGAACGATCATGCCTCGGCGCCGATACGAAGCTATTGGAAATTCAGATAATCAACTCGGCGCAACGATCGACCGCAGAGCGCGGGCATATTATAAAAATGTGTCACGAGACTTGGACGTGCACTTGGTGCACACGCGCGACCACAAAGCTCTCGCGCCTCTCGCGCACGTCGCGGGGAATCGAACGAGTGTAATTATCGGACGTTAACGGCATCGATGGTTTAACCACCCTCCGTAATAAGCAGCGATCCACTCGCCCGGCGTTCCCTCCTCTCCTCTGTTGCTTTCTTTCTCTCGTCTCCCGTCGCTCGTTCGCTCTCGCGCTATTTTTCTCCCTCATTCTCACCCTTCCTCACCCGCGCCCGCGCGCCTCCCCCATTTCTCCGCTCATTTCTCCGTATATCGCCTCCGCTTCGTACCCAACTCCCTCTCTCTCTCTCTCTCTCTCTCTCTCTCTCTCTCTCTCTCTCTCTCTCTCTCTCTCTCTCTCTCTCTCTCTCTTCTCTCGTTCACTCCCGCCTGTTTTCTCGCTCGCATCCTCGTTCCGGCTCCCTCGCACCCCCGAACCACTCCAACGGCACCTCCACCTTCGACGG